>JAPKIE010000001.1:966809-1130427 GCA_026725045.1 Vanrija sp. TS_01 | reverse complement strand
AGCTTGCGGTGTAGCTCTGGGATGTGTCGCGCTTTTGATCGTGCCCCCAGCTAGATTTTCCCGCAAGTTCACTCGGCCTGGATGTGACGCGCATCAAGATCGCGCCCAGGGCATCAAGACTTCAAGCTTCTCGGGGTTGTGGTTTGGTCTGGTTTGGTTCTGGTTTTGTTTCGGTTAGACTCCTTCATTAATAGAAGCTCACAGAGGGATCCAGGCAGAAGACGAGCTCAGCCTTCAAGTAACACTACGACGCAACATCGGTGACCACCATCCGACTATGTCTCAAGTCTCTTCGGCCTCTGGGTGGCCGGCCGAACCCGTCGCTACTTATTCATGGTTGAATCTGGTGAGTGGGGGCCCGAGTGAACAGGAGTGGGGTTGGAGGACAAAGTTGGCGAGTGTCACGTCGCGGCAGCGAGGGGTGGGTGCTCCCGTGCGTGTGTGGTAAGGTTCGCTGGACAGGAAGCACACTCGGTCTTTGCAGTCAAGCATCGAGGGTGATTCCTCTGCTGGCTCTCTGACCGTGCTATCCAGGAAGCACGCCAGGTCCTCGCAGCAAAGTATCGAGGGTGATTCCTCGGCTAGCTCTTTGACCGTGCTCTCCGCTGTATACTGTGTGACAGCCCCTCTCTTTTGAGGGTGACAAGTCTTCTTCGCAGCCAAGCTCAAAAGCAAAGAGAGTGGTGCCTCTTCCGAGCTTGGCTTCTCCATGAGAGTGGTGCCTCATGCGAGAAGAAGACTGTCATCCCATCAGAGGTACGCGGTTTGGATCACGAGGCTACAAAGTCCAGACCACACAGCACAAAGGGACTGCACCTCACAATGCCACATGCGACAAGGTAACCCAGACGGGTATCGGGTTGGCACAAGTCAAGGTACGCGGGTTGCTAGCGCCCCTCTTGACTTGTGCCGGGTGGAAGTCGAGGTACGCGGGTTACTCCAAGCCCCTCTCGTTTTCACCAGGTAGGATGTTGAGGCACGCGGGTTGGCGCCGGCCCCTCTCAACTCCTACCAACCTGACCACTCCCTGGGCACCCAAGACAATGTGACGCTCACCAACGGAGGAGTCCGACCACACTGCTGAGCGCGAGGGTCACCATTCATTGGGTGAGGCTGTGGGTGGTGGTGGTCAAGTACGCCAGCTGCTCATGCGGTTGAGACCTCTGATTCCCGACTGGGTGGTGCGAGGTGGTGCTGTGAAGTTTTGTTTCTTGCTCGGTTGTTCTCTGACGCTGTGCGCCCCGATGTGAGCTTTGGACCTTTTTTATAGCTTGTGTTTCGGCTTGTAGCACATGCATGGCCGGGCGCGATCATCTGATCTTTGGATCAGGTGTGAGCGCCAATGGCCTAGATGCGTATACATGTATTTTGTTTATAGTTTGTTAATCAATGAGCAGCAGCAAGGGCAGTAAAAAGAGTCTCACGGTGGAGCCTGAAGCAAGAGCGCGGCAGCTTATATACAATGAAGCACGGGTAAGTCGATCTCACCAGCTCTTGGAGCCACAAGCTACCGCGCATCCTGGTAGCCGCGCTCCCAGCCTGTGGGATAGGAGAATGCTAACGTAGCCGCCGATGGAGACACCACCAGCCAACAGGTTATACAGTCATCAGATGTTGAAAGCTGGCCTCTGTTGAAAAGATTGTTGCATGAAGCGCGTCACTCGAGATTGCTATGCCTGGTAGCTACAAGAATAGAGAGGGTCGAGCGTTCACTCCAGGCTCGCTCGAGCCTCACCACTCGGGTCACTTCAACAGCTTCGACACCATATGCATGTCTCAAGTCACACCATTCGCTTGCCACTGGGCTTCCAGCGGTGACGGACAAGCCTCCCAACTGAAGACAATGACTGATTGCTGGAGTGGACAACGGACGGCTGCATAAACAATGACACCAGAGGTCGCTCAAGTGGTCCAACCACTCGCTACGGCGACAGAATCCACGCCACCATGAGCTCTCGAGTATAATTCTACAACAGTCATGTGTTGTGTGTCGGGAGCAATCTCCAAGTCAGCCCCAGTTGGCCATCTCTGTACCGTTACAATGTCGCAGGATAGTCGCCTCTCTCTCTATGCATCTAAGAATCATCTCCAACTTGCAGGACTGCCGCAGCAGGGCTACACCTCCATGCCACCCGCGTTTGTTGAAAAGGATGATTGCATGCATGGATAGACGTGCGGATTGCGAGCGCGGCCTTGCAAGAGAAATGGTGAGCAGCTCCGTGTTCAGGTACACACCTGCAGTGGTCATCTGTCCTTGGTGTAGTACGCTATCGTAGTGCGCCATGCTATTGTTCTCTCCAGCTTCTGATGCTCTGCCGGCGGTGCAGGTCGCTGCTGTGGTGTTGGTGTGGGCGCATGCATGCATCTCCGCTGTGTTGTCGGTTTGTTGGTGTGGTTTGGCAGTGGAGGGAGCTGCCTCCGGCCTCGACAGTTTATAGTGGGCACACTTGCGCCCCTGTAGACACCCTCAACAGAAGCATCTGCTGACACAGTCAGCAAGACGATTTGACATCTGTCGCAGCTGATCTTCTTTGGAAATGGGGCAGAGCTACTGAGCTGCCAAAGGGCTTGGCCATCACTGCTGACAATCCGCTGTTGCAGCCAGCCATATCGACGTGCACCCTTTCTCCACCATGCAGACTGAATGCAGCCCAGGTTGCAATTGAAGAATGTTTACAGTAGTGTTGGAAGGGTGATTCAAAGAGGCGCCAACACCACAGTATCTATTGCCATCTTGCACTTTCCCTATCTTGAACTACAGGAATGCGTGTCTATTTGTTTGTAGGCGATGGGGAGCATTGTTTGGCGACAGCATTCATTGTTTGGTGACAGCATTGTTTGGTGACCCCACTATGTGGTGACAGCATTGTTTGGTGAAAGCATTGTGTGGTGGCAGCGCAATGGCTGGCCAAACCACCACTCTAGTCTGGATGCCAGTGCAAAGCATCATTCTGGTCCTTGCTCCCGCCACCCGTGCCCGGCACAATTGTGCCGAAGGCAACGCTGTAGGGAACGCCTGTCTCCAAATTACAAACAAGAGGCTCAATCTCAAGCTCGAGGCTTAGATCGGCGCTGGGCACTAATCCCATCAGCAGAGGTTCAAGGTACCCGCAGCTGGCGTGCGATCACGGTGTTCGGCGGCGCACTGAGGCGCTCGGTACCATATGTGCAGAAGTGTTGGCAGGTGGTTAGTTAGACTCGTGATGCTCGTGTACTATGCGACCTGTGAGCTCAACCGAATACCGAATACATCATCACCAACTGGGAAACTATGCTGCTCTGAGGGAGGGGGAGGGGGATGACGCCGGCATCCTGGCCGTTGTGCGTCGGAGTTTGACGGGGGGGAGTGGGGATGACGCCGGCATCCTGGCCGTTGTGCGTCAGAGCTCGACGGGGGGAGGGGGGAGGCAGCAAGCGTTTCGTGTGGGTCGGTGGCTGAGTCGGTTTTTTTTTTTCTTGGGTTTTTCTTTTTGTGACTCAACGGCTTTTAGGCGTCCCCAGAAGCCGCTGGTGGTTTGTGTGTGAGTGGGGCGAGTTGTTTTCTTCTTTGTTTTGAAGGGTTTTTGGTTTTTGTTGATGACCGGGCGGCCGCAAGGTTGCTAACCCTCGTGCTGTCAGACGCGAAATTGTGAAGTTTTGAAGACTTGTGATGGTGTAGATGGCTTGAGATGCTCAAGTGGAGATGTTCAGATCTTTCGCAGATGTCGGTCGCTCCTTATGTCTGGCTCGGACAAAGTCCACCGTTGTGGAGAGCCGGCCAGACAATTTTAATGACTTAGAATTTTAAAGACTTAAGTGGCTTGAGACTCTTGACCGCCGTTGACCTTGCGCCGTAGGTGCCGTGCCCCCAGCAGTGCCCTCGAGCGGGCGGTGTATCTGCTGTTCCCCTTGGGGCCGACGCCGGTTGCCGTGGCGTGTCGGTCAGACTTGAGGCCGGTTTCGAGTTTGATCGCGCCGTGGGAGCCACCCACATACGGCGGACGCGATCGTTTGATCGAATGGCGACTCAACCATCTATGCCGGACGTACCGATGACACCGAGCCTCCCAGCAGTGCCCATGATCGGGCGTGTGTCGCTGCTGGTCCCCCGAGGCTGGCGCCGGTTGGCAAGGTCCGTCCGCTAGGCTTGGGCTGGTCGAGTGGCCGATGGCTTGATCGCGGCGCGGGAGCCACCCGCGGAAGAGCCGCAATCGTTTGAACGTGCCAGTCGACTGGCCGCCTATCCCGCACACCGTTGGCGCCGACCCCCCAGCAGTGCCCATGGTCGGGCTTGGTGATCCTGCTGGTCCCCTGGAGTCGACGCTTGTCGTGGTGCGCGGTTAGGCCGAAGGCTCGTCGACAGGCGGGTCGCGGCGTGGGAGCCACCCACTGAAGGCGGCCGCAACCGATTGGAGTGACCACCGCTGCGATGAACGAGCAGCGGCGGCGGTGGTGGGTGCCGACGCTCCAGGAGGCGAAAGCCTGGCAAGGAGCGTGAGCGGCCGTCGGGATGACGAAGACGGCATTGTTGTGCCCGGCGGCGGTGCGACCGAGCCCCTAGGCCTCTTCCCGAGAGGGTAGGGGTGCGAAATCGCCCGCCCGGAGGCCAGGACTTGCGCGCGAGTTGGCGAGGGCGCGCTGGTGGTGGTGGTGGTGGTGGTTGAGGCCGGCCCTGGCGGCGGCACGACCTCGGTCGACTTAGGCCCTGGTCCAGACCCACTTGCTGTCGCCTGCTGTCCGGCAGGAGGTGTCGGCGTCGGGGCTGCCAGCGCCCGCTGGCCGAGCTCTCGGTCAGTGAGGGCGGGCACACGAACACCGCGCGCCACACATCCCTCGAGCTCCTTGAACAGCCAGTCGGGCAGGCGTTCGTCGGTTGTGGTGAGGCGCACGTCTGGGCACATGCGCCTCGCCTTGGCCTTGACCTCGCGGTCCCAAGGGCGCGGCTCCTTGTCCAAGTTCATGCGGATGAACTTGGCCGCGTCCAAGGCCGCCTGGACGGTCGTGCGGCAGTCGGGGTCCGGGTGGACCATCCCCTTGATCAGGGATGCAACTGTGACGTGTCAGTAAATGCTGTGCAGCGGAATCAAATGAGAATTTTCGACTTACTCCTTTGGGCCCAGAACCCCTTGTGCCACGCGTCCGAGGCGAAGGCCGTTTCCACGCTGAGGCCCCGCCAGGCCATCAGCGACTGAACAGAGGGTGCCGGACCCCTGAACAGCGGGCGACGCTCGACCAGGTAGTAGAACGTGGCGCCGGCGGCGAACACGTCACTCCTGGTGCCAGTCGACTCCAGCTTGAGGAACTCGGGCGGCATGAAACCTGGCGTGCCAGCCGGAGCTCCTTCGGCCGAAGTCGGGGCCGCGAGCGTGCCATCACCCTCGTACGGCTTCGTTGATCCAAAGTCGCAGAGGATGGTCTCCTTGTCGCCAAACTCGGCAAGGAGGAGGTTTTGGGGCTTGACATCGAGATGACAGAGTCGAAGCCCGTGGAGGTCGGCGAGGGTGCCCAGCAGCGAGATCATGCGATCAAGCGCCAGGCGGAAGTTGTACGGGGACCAGCCCGCGTCACCGTTACCGCTCGCCGCCTCCGAAACCTCTTGAGGGGTCTTCTGGCCGAGGTCCTTGCCGTTGGCCAGGGCAAGAACCAGGACGTCGTGGGGGCCAGAAGGGGTGGTGAAGCCCTCCACCGAGCCCAGATACTCAATAATACCGGCGTGGTTGATGCGGCCGGCATTCTTGAGCATCTTGAGCAGCTCGAGGTACTGGCGTTCCTTGTTGAACGCCCAGCGTGCCTCGGGTGGCATGAGCTTCAGGGCCACCTCCTTCCACTCGCCGTCGACGAGGTACAGGCCCTTGTGGACTGAGGCCTGTCCTACGCCGAGCTTGGCGCCGCTGAGGTCCACCCGGATAGTGGCGCCGGGTGCCTGCGAGGCGGGGGAAGGGGTTGTGGGTGACCCGGGGGTGGTCGAGTTGGCGACCGAGGGGGCGAGCTCTACGAACGGCTGCGAGCTAGGCGGTTCGTTGGCTTCGATCAGGGGGCACGCGTAGAGATAAAGAGCCGCCAGCGACTCCTGCGTGTCCTCAAGATCTTGGCCGGCGTTGAGGGAAGCCGCCTGCTCCGTAGCAGCCTGGGACATCTGTGGCTCAGAGGTGTGCACGGCGACGTTGACTGTGTCTGCCGGCACTGGCTGAGTCTCGAGCCACGATGCCCAAGGTTGGTAGAGCTCTGCGACGTCGCACTCCAGCACGGGGGTGGACGCCGCGGGGTTGTCGAGGATCGAGCCGGTGGAATCCGTCGAAGCCTCCAGTGAGGAGCACACTGTGGCGGGGGTCGAGGGCGGGGCCGGCGTCGATTCACCTGTCTACGCTTAGTTAGCTTTGATCGAGTGGCTCGTAGAGTGCAATTAAACTTACCCAGTAGGGCGACAGGAGGGCGGAGGAGGGGGTGGCGGACGGCGTGTCGGTCCATTCCGTGGACACGGTCGTCGCGCCCTCTACCTCGATCCAGGGAACCGTCTGGGCAATCTTAAGGTACGTTAGAGGCTGCGCAATCCAGTAACTGAGCAAGAACTCACCGGCTCTGCCTCATGGGCAGGCAGGGCCGACACCCAGTTCTCGACACCGGCGACGATGAACGCGTCAGCCGGGAGGTCGAAGACGAACGGGTCCTGCGACACCAGGGTAAGGAGCTCGACCGCCGGAATGGTCGTAGTCGTGGCGGTCGAGCTCTGGCGGCGCGCGCGGGTCGGAGGAGGAGGAGGAACAGGGCGGCGGACCATGAGCATCCGCGCAGCCTGCGAGGATGGGGTGGGGGCAGGGGTGCCGCCGAGCGACCAGCGCAGGCGGGAGAGCATGTTTTCTTCTGCGGTGTCAGCAATCAGAGCGGCAAACGCCGTCCAACGCGTGAAAGCGGGAGAGGGCAGACTACAAGGGCTAGGAGCGGGGAGGGGCGAGGAGACTACAATGAGAGAGCGGTAGGTCATAATGCATAAGAGGTCACAGTGGAAGTGGGAGAGCTACGGTAGGAGAGAGCGCGCGACCAACTCACGTATCAAACAAAAAAAAAAACTTTGCGCAGCAAGGTTTCGTCCGAGTACCAGCTGTGAGAACGATGTCAGCGATGGCGGAGACGCGTCAGGTGATGGCAGGGCGGCACTCACACTCGGGAGGGGGATCGTTGTTGAGAAGAAGAGGAGCAAAGTAAGTCGCGGATCACAAAGTCAGTGGGTGGGTGGGTGGCAGTGCGGTGGGAGGGGGGACTGGCGGGCAGGCGGGGGGGGGGAGAGGGGGGTGCCTGCCAGAGTGCTGCCAGACCCCCTCCCAGACGCTGCCTACCAGCCTGGACACGGGAGCAGACCATGCTGTGAGATGGCTGGTCGACTGACGGTGGGCAGCTTGCAGGGTCCCCAAACCCCGTCAGCAAGCCGACTGTGGCAGCAGACGTCATGCCCCAAGAGACGGCCTGGGTGGGTGAATGCCATTCAGCCCCGCTTAGCGAGAACAGAGCCGAGCGAGCGGCAGCGGGCGTCTCAGCCGGCCGGAGACTGCGCAACACCGGTCAGTGGCGGACGTGGGGGCGCTGCAGCAAGGCGAGTTGAGATGATGCAAATGTAGCTACAGCGAGCATGAACGATGATAAAGAGACAACAAGTCATTGCCCGTGCATGGAGGTGTGCTCGTATGCGTCGCGGCGAGCTCTAGAGGGGCGCAGAATACAGAGCGGGAGAAAATGGTAGGAGGGAAATGCCTGGTTCCGTACGGCGCCCCAACAATCATCTCGTGCGCACCGTCTTCTGGTGTCGTTAACCACACTTCACTCGCTACACCTCCATTACGCTCACTGCATCTCGGCTCAAGCACCTATCACTACCTGGGGACAATGGGGAGTAGGGCGATAAGATACAGCACTGAGTGACGTGGAGCCAGGCACATCCGCAGCAAGGTACGGCACTCCCGTCCACCCGTCCACTCGTCCTCCCTTAAGCAAACCTTAATGCTCAGCCTCTCACAACGCAGACCCCATGAGCAATCGTCGTACTCCATCGGTAGGCATGGTAAGCATAGGTGATCTTCACAGCGTAGCACATTGATCCCAAACCGCTAAGCAACGTGCACAGACATCGACCGTGGCCGCTGAGACGTGAGTTTGAGCACCTCGCCTCCTCCTAACAACCGTCATACGCTCCATCATTGTCTACTTAATCACCTCAAGGCTGCCCTCGTGACGCCTAGCATAAGATGCATAGGTTATCACTTCAAAACAGCGCTAGCTACCGAGACAGCTGTCTTTTTTGATGGGCATTGTGGTGAGTTGATGCCCGCATCCGGTTGTGTGGCTTGGTCCACGATGGTGGGCAGCCTCGCCCACCTGTCTGCATCCGTAACTGTGATAACCTTGATCTTCAGCGACATCCGCCGTCACATTCAACATCTTAGCCAGTAATGGCTCTCGCGGTGACTTGTGGCCTTGACCATGATGGTGAGTGGCCTCGTCGGCGATGGTGGGGGTCGCGCACCTGCTTCCCGCTTTGACTGTGATGACCGTCCGCTGCAATGATAGCCACCATTCAGTTCAACATTGCAAACAGTATCGCTCCTCCGAGTCATTAGGTTCATCGTGTATAAAAAAAGGAGTCAAAGTTGCTACCAAAGGTCACCTCGTACCGACAGGCAGCCAACGTACCCCAAGGTTCGGGGACGCGGCAAGCTACACACTCAACCGAACAGAACAGCGCCAACACTAGGGAAGATTGAGAGAACAGACGTTCTACCAGCAAATGGGAAAGTGCCTAAGCTCGCCCCCCAGCACCTGTCGACCCTCCCTGCAGTCCGATGTGTAGCCTAGTCCTGATCCGAGGAGAGCATGGCTCAAATCCAGGGGGGACAAGGCTCCTAGCAAAAGGAAATCCAGTTGGAACCGACACTTCATCACGCCCGCAGATCGCCCCGGAGCCTATCGTGATCCTAGGATCCTCAAGGCCCACATGAGTGTCTTTGAAACGGTCCGATGGCGCGTGATGGGAAGGCTACACCTAAACACTCACCACTGCTGGCGCCCCGCCCGTGAGCCCAACCCTCCGTCATGCCAACACTGTCCTGCCCGATCTTGCGCGCGCTCCTGTGCCGTTGGTGTTGAGGGCCTATGGTGAGCAACGGCCTGGGTCGGAGATGACCAGGCCACGAAAGGAGAAAACAAAATGTCCAGGTCGCTCACCCGTCCGGGCCGCTAGAGCGGCGCGCGAAGCGCGTGAGACGACCCACAAAACGGCGGAAGCCGAGGCCGCCCTTCTTGATGGGGTTGGCTGGGAAGGGCGAGGGCGCACGGGAGCGACCGACGTAAACGTACGTCGCGTTGGTGTGCAGGAAGTTGAATGGGCGTTCCTCGAGGCCGAATGCAACGCGGCTGCCCTTCACTTCGTCGAGGCCCGAGTACGAGGAGTAACACGAAGCGCTGGAAAGAACCGACGCGTTGTCTTTGGCGATGTTGACACCGCAGAGCGAGGCGGCCTCGTCGTCGTCCGAGTACGAGGAGAGCGACGAGACAATGCTGGGGGTGGTTGAGGCGCGAGCGTGGCACGACGCGTCGGCACCGACACAGGCCGAGGACGACTCGTTGAAGTAGAGGGTGTCTTCGACGTCCTCGTCGTCAAACCGCGCATTGGGGTCGGTGCCAAGCTCGCGGTGGATGGCGTCGAGGAGCTGGCGGCGCAGGTCGACAGTCTTGGGGGTGGCCTCGTTGATCTGCTGGGCCTGATGGACGGAGTCCAAAAAGGCCACGGCATCGGCCGGGTCGAGCTCAGAGAGCTGGGCAAGGATGATAGGCGTTATAGGAGTAGACATTGTCTGGAGTCAGTGCTGAAGACTCAGTCGTACTCACGATGGTTTGGTTGTTGTTCGTTGGAGAGAAGAAAAGAGGAGGAGGGTGAGCTGTTATAGTACGGCGCGTCGCGTCGCGGCGCGGGCTGCGGAGGCGACAGGCTACAGTGGGCCGCGGGAAGGTGGGGGGGGGGGGGGGGCAGTGAGCACGCAGTACGCGTCTGCATGGGTCCAGCTACTCAAGCCACAGGGATGGTGCTCCCTGCAACGCGTGCTGTTGTGAATTGTACGCGTTCCGCCCTGACCGACAGCAGACACGGCGCGTGGTACTGACGAATTTTGGGCTCGACTTGGCCAGCTGACCGCCGATGTCTCAGTGCTCACCGCGCGCGTATGCCTTGCAACACACTCGCCTAACTACACATGTATGCACCTAGCATGGTACGAAAGACATCCGAATAGATCTATATGCATGTGCATCAAGCATACAGCGGTGGATACAACGGGGTGTTGGTCAGTGGCATCGGTGCCGGCTACACATTTCGCCCGCCTGGGCGACATATGTCCTACCAGGTCTATAACGGACCTTAGACAGTGACGCATAGGGCATCCATCACCTGACCAACGCGTCTTGACGTGCCACAGACCACGAAACGCCGTTCTACGTCCCAGGCGCCGCGGACTCTGGAGGGTGACGTTGCCATGGGGATACGGAGATTCGGACGTGAGGCGGTCCTTGGCCCGCCAGCCACCCACTTCCCAATTGGGACGCCATGACGCCAACAGCAGAGGCCACCGTACAGTGCGATACAGGTGCCACAGCCATGGGGATATACCACAACCCCGCTGTGACACCGCAATGCCGACTTGTGGCAGTCTGTGACCAGCCTCCCACTTCCCAATCTGGACGGCAGCCGCCCAATGACAGCTGGCTGGCCCGTTGCCCACCCTGGGACCCAGCGTAGGCCACTCTGCCGCCCGTCACAAAAGTAACTCCCCAGACGCGACTGATTTTCTTTTCCCCACTGGAACGCCAGTACCCCCCGCCCACCCAAACCGCAACCCCACCCACCCACCCTCAAAAAACCTCTCAACCCCCGCAAAAAAAAAGCCTCAACCCCGCAAAATGTTCCCCCTCGCCGCCCTCCTCTACGCCGCCCTCGTCTCCCTCCGCGTCGCCCTCACCCCCGCCGACGAGCTTGCCCGCCTGAGCTGGTTCGTCGACGCCGACGCCGTCATCCCTCTCGACCAGGTCGCCAACCTCGTCCTCGTCGAGATCCTCCTCCGTCTGCGCCTCCCGCGCCTTTCCCTCCGTCGTCCGCCCTTTGCCTTCGCGCTGGACCTGAACAGCCTGACCATGGATTTGGCATGGCTGCGCCCCGAGTTCTTCGCGCCGGACGACCTCCTCCGCCGCATGCGCCAGGCCCGTCGCCTCGGTTACAAATACGTCTCGACGCCCCTCGGCCCCCTCGCCATTATGGACGCTCTGCACATCGGCGACCGTGCCATGTGCAACGTCGGCCTCTTCAGCCTCGGTCTCAACGTGATTGAAGTTGCGGTCAAGTAAGTGGCATGATTTGGTTTGCTCCCGCTCCCCGCTGACTGACGCGCCACAGGAGCTCAATCGCTTGCCCCAGCTTCTATCACGAGGTCCAGGTTCTCTCGCTCCTCAGGCACGAGCGCATCCTCCCGCTTCTCTTCGCTGGCACCTCGGCTGGTCGGTGAGTCTAATCGCAAAAGCTCAAGTTCAAACCACTGACATCAAATCTCTAGCGGCTTCATCGTCACTCAGCGCATGAGTGACCAGTCGCTCGCGTACGTCATTGACGTCGTTCGCCCCGAGTTCAGCCTTGAGATGCTGTCGGATTGCCTCCGCATCTTTAGGTAAGTTTGGGCTGTGACGTAAGCTTTACCAGGACTGCCACTGATGCCACATTCAGGGACATTCTTGAGGGCGTCCAGCACATGCACGCCCACGGATGGCTGCACCGCAACCTCACGCCGGACAACATCCTCGTCAACAAGTGGAACCGTGCTGTGCTGGCCGACTTCGCCCACGCTCTCAAGATTACCCCGGGTAACTCTGTCTTTGTCGACCCCTCCCTGTCGTCGTTTACCCACCCTTCGGCATCCTTCACGGCCCCAGAGTCCATTACTGGCGGCCTTTGGTCTACCGCTTCTGACATCTACTCTGCCTGCGCCATTCTCTACGCCATGCTCACTGGTGCTGCTCCTTGTCCAGTGGAGTTTGGCAGTGGCTTCTTCCTGCCGGCAGAGTTCAAGGAGACCTTTTGGGTGCAGAAGGGACGCAGGATCGACATCGACATGATCCAGGACATGCTCATCTCCGGCCTCTCAGTTGAAGCTCTCGACCGCCCGACCGCCTCTGACCTCCTTGAGACGGTCAACGACATCCTTCTGGCGGGAGAGGGCAACAACAGCTACAAGGACGACGTCGACCCCAACGACTACGACATGGTCGAGCGTCACGAGGCCCCCCCGATGTCCTGGATGGGTTACCCCGATGCCGAGCAGGAGGCCAAGACCTTCAAGCCCTCGCTCAAGAACCGCGCGCGCGTCAAGGTCGGCAAGGCCGCTCAGAAGGGCCTCAAGTCGCTCAAGGCCGCCCTGTGCCGCGGTTAAGGGCCTCAAGATCAAGGCATAAGCCCTCCTAAGGGCTGGGATGTAAGTAATTCCAATCGATTAGGCTTGACACTAATACTCTCTAGTCGCTCAAGATTTGGAATTCAAGACCTTAGGATTACAAGCCTCCGCCAAGGGCTAAACCGTGAGTTCATCGATTGACAGAGTCATTGCTAACATCCCCAACCGCCACAGACACCGCAAGGATCAGGGGGGAGGGGGAGGGAGGCCGGAGGGGAAGAGGGATGGGAAGGAAGGAATAGAAAGGAAGGAAGGGATGGGATGAGAGGGAGCGTAGGTGAGGCTGGCCGTCCTTAACGGTCATCAAAAGGAAGGAGTTCTTTTGGGGTTGGGTCCTCAACGGTAGGTGGCTCTGGACCTGTCTAGTGGGCTGCAACATTTGCTCGCCGGCAGCGTTTCGGACGGTAGTTAGTCTTGGTAAGGGCAATAACCGCCAGCCTTCACTGGGGTTCATTGTTATCGACCAACGAGGCCCAACCCTTTTCTTCTTGTATGGGGGTGATAGAGCTTTATAATTATGGATTTGGTGGCTCGTACTTTTTGAAGCACTTCAGCAATTGGAGCATTACAAGCACTTACTAATCTCACTGTCACTGACTTGGTCCTCGCCATCGCTGCTAACCACGTCGCCGGCACCGCAGCGGCTGCTGCCGCTGCCGCCACCGCCCACTATCACCACGCTGCATCCATCACCACCGCCCACCACGCCACCTCTCCTCGACACCACCGCGCCGTCACCACACCGATCGCCGGGCTCCGAATCTATACACTATGTACGCCATCGCCGAGCGGAATCAAAATTACCCACAGGCATGCAACGCATCCGCAGCCGCCGTAAAACGTGCCAACAGCCCACTACCGTAGCCGTGCAATGGTGCATCCAGCGCAGCCGCCTGTTACCGTACAAGCAGACAACGACGAGGGGACACTGCGTGCTGCCTGGTGTAGCGTCGCCTCCTCCACTTGCTAGGCAAACATGGCATGCAAACATGGCAATGCACAATCGACAGCTTTCCTCTGTACCGCGCAGGACAACTGGCTCCATGCTCTCTCTATCGCTATCTCCCGCACGCTCATGGAACACTCGGCTGGGCTCGTGGGCTGCGGGGCTGGAGGTGCCCAACCTTGTGTGGTGCTCAACCTATGTCTGCTGTTTGGGCGCCGCCTCAACGTCGTCCCAGGCTGTGTTCTTCATGCACAGCAAATGTCTTGAAACGTGATGCGTCGCGGCAGCCACAGTTGAGTGTCCGTGTGCCATTCGCTTACATCTCATTCACGCACGTCGCACGACGCGTCGACGCGTGCGCGCGGGTGTCGGCTATATGGTGGCTAGCTCTTTCACGACGAGACGCCGTCACGCGGCGGGCGGTAATACCAAGGTGACTTGCTAGCCAGCGATCAGCGTTGACTCGTTAGCGCTGCATTAGGGTCGACTTGCTAGTCCGTGATTAGTTTGGGCATAGTGGGAAGCTAATTAGGGGGGTCTAATTGAATCACGTCGCACCAGCGACACGCTATTGTGGCCGCGTTTCAGCCCCGGCTGTCTTCATGTTGTTGGACGTGTTTTAAAGGAGGGCACGGTGTACCTCATGCATGCTGTGGTTGTTCTGCTTGCATTCATAGTAGATTCCTCGGTCGCGCGCAGCTGTTGGTTGGGTTGTGCGTCTGTTTGGCTGGGTGGCTGTGGGTGGAGGTGGATGGTGGAGAAGGCGGGTACGGCGGGTAGCGGGTTGCGTGGGGCCACGTGGGGCCATATGGGGGGGTCGATTAAAAAGTGTACACCGCCGCCCAGGAGCGCGGGCCCGCGCGCGCGGCGCGGTTGTCGGTGGTGCCTTGTGCGTCATGCGATGTCATTTAGCCTTCGGCGGTGGCCGCGGTGGCCGCTGGCCGCGCTGGCTGCGCTAGCCGCAACCCGCAGCGCGCAGCGACGGCGACGACAACAGCGACGTCGCGATGGCTGCTATCCTCAAAGTGGAATGCAGAGTATATACCAGTCTGCATGCCGCCCAGCCACTGTCTGTCGTCGATGGCAACGACCACCGCAACAACGACGACGACAGCAGCACCAACGACGACGGCACGGCAACGATTCCTCGTTCCCACTCGCCATCCGATCCAAACACGATCGCGCCCTCCCATCTCGTCCTCATTCGTCCCTCTGCAACGCCCGACCCGAACACCTCGCCCTAGCATTCTGTGGGTCTAAACCTTGAAGCCCACCGCCATCCTAAACTTGCTGTTTAGCACTAGCCTCCTTCCGGTCCTTCCGGTCCTCCGACAGGTAGCCCCGCTCATCGCCAAGGCAGGCCTGTGTGCGCGCAGCTACCGCTGACTAGCTCGCCGGATTGTAAGTCCAACATCGTGCTGCAACGAGCCGTCACAGACGCTGACGGCAAAGGCCCGACTCATCAACCTCCCGCATTCGCGGTTGTCACCGGCGCATGTTTGCTTGCTTTTCGACCTGGCAATAGAGATATAAAGAGACGATGGTCTGGGTGTGAAGGCAGACCAAGAGCTCATCGCATAGACTGCAGACCCCACCCCACACTGTGAGTTGCCCGCCAACACCCAGCTGATCCTTGTCAGCCAGGCTGCAACGCCCGCCGCCTGCAACAGCTTCCTTGGCTTAGAGCCTCCCACACTCGCTGCGGCCTCACACTCCTTCACGCGCGACGCCATGCGCGTCGCCCTCCTCCTATCCCTCGTCGTCCTGGTGCGCGCCGCGTCGCCAGGCGAGACCAACGCAACCTCTCCCACAACGGTTGGGGGTAACAGTGCCGGTGCCGCTCAAGGTGCTGGCGCCGGCGAGACCGACGCAGCCTCTCCCACAACGATTGGGGGTAACAGTGCCGGTGCCGCTCAAGGTGCTGGCGTCGGCGGCGCCAGCACCGGCACGGTCACCACCGCCGCGGCCGCCGCCAATGCTACCAGTGCCGCCAACACAACGTGCACGTTCTGTACCGTCCCAGACGGGTACACTGCCGAGTCTGTTCCTGCCCCTCTCCACGTCGAGAGCCAATTCTCACCTCGTTGGCGGAAGGCGCATAGGAAGGCAAAACGATACCTCAAGGGCTGGAGCGTCCAGGACAAAGTCAACCTCGTCACCGGCGCCGGCTGGGCCAGAGGGCGATGCGTCGGCAACATCGTGCCCAACCCCAGCAAGAACTTCTCGGGCCTCTGCCTCCAGGACTCACCTCTCGGCGTCCGATTCGCAGACTATGTCAGCGCCTTCCCGGCCGCCATCAACGTGGCCTCGACGTGAGTGCTGTTCCTCTTGTGTCCGCGCCACATCACATGCTGACAGTCCCAGGTTTGACAAAGACCTCATGTACGAACGAGGCAAGGCCATGGGAGACGAGTTCCGTGGCAAAGGTGTTCATGTCGCTCTCGGCCCAATGACCAACATGGGCCGTGTCGCCGCCGGCGGCAGGAACTGGGAAGGCTTTGGCGCTGACCCCTACCTCTCTGGATGGGGCACGTACCAGACCGTCCTCGGTCTCCAAGACGCCAATGTACAGGCAAGGTGAGTAACAGGCAGCCTGAGTAGCGCCGCCGCTCCGTTACTGACCCTCTCAGTGTCAAGCACTATATCGGCAACGAGCAGGAGCACGCCCGTACCACGTCCTCGTCCAACATCGACGATCGCACCATGCGCGAGATCTATACCCACCCGTTCCTGCGCGCGGTGCAGGCCGACGTTGCGTCTGTCATGTGCTCGTACAATCTTGTCAACGGCTCGTGGGGCTGCCAGAATGAGAAGACTCTGAACGGCATCCTCAAGACCGACTTCGGCTTTGCTGGCTACGTGATGTCTGACTGGGATGCCACACACTCGGGCGTCCACGCTGCCAACAGCGGCCTCGATATGGACATGCCGGGCGACATTGGCTTCTCAGGCGGTGCCAGACGCTACTGGGGTGCAAACCTTGTTGAGGCGGTCAAAAACGGTAGCGTGCCTTCAGATCGCCTTGATGACATGGCACAGCGTGTGCTTGCGTCTTGGTTCCTCGTCGGCCAGGACAAGGATTACCCTGAGACCAACTTCGACAGCTGGCGTGCCACTGGCCCAAACAACAGCCACATTGATGTTCAGGACGATCATTACGAGTGAGCATACTCAGGGCGGACAAAGCTGACCTGCAGGCTCATTCGCAAGATCGGCGCGGCCTCCACCGTCCTCCTCAAGAACGTCGGCGGCGCATTGCCCCTCCACAAGCCTCGTAACCTTGCGCTCATCGGGTCTGACCTTGGTCCCTCGCCTCGCGGCCCCAACTACTTCCCGGACCGTGGCGGTAACCTCGGCACCCTTGCCATGGGCTGGGGCTCTGGAACTGTTAACTACCCTTACCTCGTCGACCCCCTCCAAGCTATCCAGCCTCGGGCTCGTCAAGACCGCACGTCCGTCAATTGGTTCTTCAATGACTGGGACCTTACTGGTGCCAAGAATGCCGCGTTGAGCAATGAAGTCGTCATTGTCGGCATCAACTCAGACTCGGGTGAACAGTATATCACTGTCGAGGGCAACAACGGCGACCGTAACAACCTCACAGCTTGGCACAACGGCGATGAGCTCGTCAAGGCCGTCGCATCTGTCAACAACAACACCATTGTAGTCGTTCACTCTGTGGGTCCGCTCATCGTGGAAGGCTGGATCGACCACCCCAACATCACCGCCGTTCTCTGGGCTGGCCTGCCAGGTCAAGAGTCGGGCAACTCGCTCGTCGACATCCTCTACGGCGACTACAACCCCTCCGCCCGCCTGCCCTACACCATCGCGCGCAACCGCACCGACTACGGCACTGAGGTCGATTACAACACCACTGGCGTTGAGACCAACATCAACTACACTGAGGGTCTGTTCATCGACTACCGCCACTTCCTCGAGAAGGGTATCAAGCCCCGCTACCCCTTCGGATACGGCGGCAGCTACACCACGTTCTCCTATGCCAACATTGAGGTTTTGTCCATTGACGACAGTTGGAAGCGCGATGGTGGCGGCAACGGCACTGAGAGCGACTCCGGCAGTCACAACACCACGGCTACGGGTGGTGATGGCGGCGAGGGAGGCAAGGGCGGTGACGGAGGTGCTGGCGGAGACGGTGGTGCGGGAGGTGACGGCGGTGACGGCGGTGCCGGTGGCGATGGAGGCAAGGGAGGCGATGGAGGCGATGACTGTTACGATGGTGAGGGAGGCCAGTCCTCCGTCGGCTCCTTCCTTGACTACGAGTAAGTCTAGCTGCACAGCTCTGCGCTTACAGACGCAGGCTTCAACGCCCTCGGTGGCTCATCAAGGCCGACATCACCAACAACGGCACCGTCTACGGCTGCGAGGTACCGCAGCTCTACCTGTCCTTCCCCAAGGACTCTGGCGAGCCCCCTCGCGTCCTCCGTGACTTTGCGCGCGTCACGCTCGACGTCGGCGACAGAGAGACGGTCGAGTTCAAGCTGTCCAACTACGACGTGTCGACCTGGGACGTCGTGACGCAGAAGTGGGTCATCCCCAAGGGCACATTCAAGGCCATTGTCGCACGCAACTCGTTTGACGAGGACGGCGTCGAGACGGAGTTTGATCCTTCGGGCAGCTCGTAGACCTTCCCCGGCGCGGCGGTGCAAGATTGCGTCAGCCAGGCCAGCCACCACCAACACACACACACACAAGGTCCTCAACCCCAGGCTGTGCTATCCCACTCGATAGAGCATACCACATGGACAATTTGGAGCTTCAGCGGAACATGATGGACACTGTTTGCATTATAGGTTGTCTTGTAACCTGTGACAGCGTATGAAGTACATGATTGGCGTGAATGGCGTGATGGTGTGTGCGACAAGGTGGAGCTACTCGAGTTCAAGTTGCTCGACAGTCTCTCTACTCGTCGTCGCTGTCCTCGTCCGAGTCGGACTCGTCGACGATAATGTGCCGCCTGTTGGGGTTCTCGGGCAGGGGCTCGTCGTCCGAGTCATCGCTGTCGGCGGGTGCGGGCACCGCCGTCTCCACAGGGGCGGTCTCGACATCGAACGCGGCAGGCCTGCAGGTCAGCTCGGGCACAAGGATCAGCAAGCTCACCACTCTCCGGCCCGTCTCCACGCCTTGATCTCAGCCCCCTGGACGACATGCACGATCTCGCCGGCAAGCCGCCCCTCGGACTCGGGGAAGAGCTTGACGAAGGCGAAGGATCCTGCGGCGTCAGCACATGAACACACACCACATGCTTGGCAGCGCCCCGCTCGACCCACCCCTCGCGGCATAGCTCACGCGCCGCACCTTGCCCGGCATCTCGACGAGCCGCTCGACACCGTCCGCGTCTGAGCAGGTGAAGTTGCCCGAGCCCTGCGGCGGGCCGAGCTTGACCAGCCTGTGGTCTTCGGGCAGTGTCGCGGGCGAGTACGCGAACTCGGGCTGCGCGTCGCGGGGGGCCATGGTGCGGTCGGTGAGGTCGATGTGGTGGGT
This sequence comes from Vanrija sp. TS_01, assembly GCA_026725045.1. Taxonomy (NCBI): domain Eukaryota; kingdom Fungi; phylum Basidiomycota; class Tremellomycetes; order Trichosporonales; family Trichosporonaceae; genus Vanrija; species Vanrija sp. TS_01. The sequence goes on along the minus strand of JAPKIE010000001.1, from coordinate 1,111,521 downwards.
GTGCACGCACGTCGTGCCGGGTGTGAAAATTGGGTTGTCACTGTGGAGGTGGAGGTCGTCCAGTGCGGTTGGTGCCAAACAAACGGCGCTGGAGCCGACCCGACGCGCCTGGCTTTGTCGCAACGCACAACGCTGGACAGTCCGGTCCGCACAGCTCGCTCACCGTCGTGTTGGGATCTAGTCTGCCCGCACGTTCACGCAGCATTGTAAGTACTGCAACACCGGCCATTCAGCTCACACACACCCACACCACCGGCGATCGAGACTGCCAACAGTGTCGTCCTTGGGGTTCGAACGAAGGACACAGACCCGTTGCGCGGTGTGTGTATCAGACTGACTTTTGGCTGCTAACTGCCAGTAGGGCTATCAGAGACTGGGTTCCGGCTCCAATATTGCCCTCCGAATGACGCTACGCAACATACTCAGCAGCGCTGTCTAGGCCTTGGCGGCCGGCCGCATCGACCGCACTCTCTGTTCATACTCCCAGAGCGGCGCGCACCGCCCACAACGACTACTAATGGCAACGCATCGGTGAGCGCACAGAGACGTCTCTTCATATCACCCCGCTGACACAGGCGCCCTAACAATCACGCAGCCCGCGCCGCACGCAAGTGCCGAAGCACGAACTGGACTAGCGGCGCAATGTACGTGTCCCAGCCCTCGACGTCGGGGCCCTGCTGGTCAGCGCTGACTGCTCCCACCCACTCACAGTGTACTTCTCATCGAAGCCATGGTCCTGTTCTGGCTCGTAGGCCTCGCCGACCTCGACACCGAGACCGGTGAGCGTCGCGGCAAGCTTGGTCGAGTGAGCCAGCGGCACCACGCGGTCACTGGTACCGTGGAGGAAGAAGGTCGGGGGGAACGAAGCCTTGTGTGCGTCTGCCTCCAGGCGACCCAGCGGGCCCTGGGCGGCGTTGGCGACCTCCCAGTCCTTGGGATCGTCGTACGCCTCGTACCGCGTGATTGTCCTCAGCATACGCCCAGTCGCCTGGATATGCGTCTTGACGTCGGCACGGAGTCTGTGGGCGGCGGTGTACTCAAACTCGGGGGCACGCGCGCGCTTCTTGAACCGCTCAACAGCGGCGTGCTCGTGCTCAACCCCGCCATATCGGGCAAGGCCGGGGACATCGAGCAGTGCGTAGGTGAGGTCGCGGTCCGAGATGGCCGTCTCAATCTCGTGCTCGCTGAACTTGCCAGAGACGACACCCGGGTCGTAGCCGCACCCGGTGACCCGGGGCTCGTAGTACGGGTCCGCAAAGTCCGAGGCGCCGTACACGTCCACCACTGCGCGTGGGCGGGGCGACAGGAAGCCGTTCAGGAGCGCAAGTGTGCCACCGGCCGACTCGCCGCCGACAGCGTACGCGTCGATGTCGACCACGTCCCCGAGGAAGCACGGCAGGTGGTCGCGGCACCAGCGCAGCGCGTCACCCGCGTCCTCGACCTGGTCGGCGAGCGAGGCGTGCGGTGCCAGGCGGTACGCGTACGACACGACGTGCACACCGCTGCGAAGGAACGCGGGCAGCACCCAGGGTGGAGGGACGTAGTGCGTGCCGGCGGTGAAGCCGCCGCCGTGCGCCCACAGGATCCACGGCTGGGCGGTGTGATCGGATTCGGGGGCCGGCGTGCCGTCGGGGCTAGAGAGAGGTTCAGCTGACTTGCACTTACAAGTATCTCGGCTCGGCTCACCTCGTTGGGTCAGCCTTCCACACACGGAGGGGCAGCTCGACCCCGTGCTTGGTCGCGTAGATGTGGTCAGTGAAGTTGGCGTCCACCTGCGGCAGGGCCGGTACGCTGTCGGAGAACGGCCACATGGTTCAAGGTGATGAGGTGGGTCTTGGGGGAAATGAAGAGATGGTCATCGTCGCTATACTTATCCATTCCTTATGACTGCGGCAGGTCGCTGAATGAAGCGGATCACGCCGAACCGGCGGCGTCAGGATCGTCCGCCATGGCGTTCTCCTCCGCGCGCGGTCGCTTGGCGCTCGCAGCCCGACTCGGGCCGGAGCATAGAAGCGCCAGGCTGCGCTTGCATCGAGGCAGGTCGGTCGGACTTGACACTGGTGCGGACTGTGCCAAAGACGGTGCTAACAACAGATTGACGAGTCGTGATCACTGACAATCACACCGAGCGGAGCCGGGACGTCTCCGCTCCGCGTTCCGCTCGGCCCATCGGACGCCCTTCTGTTTCCATCGCCATGATTGCAGAGGTGTGAATGCCATGCATATGCAACTCAATGCGATCCTGTAACTGCTACACTGCTTACGCCGACTTGTCTCCGGGCTTGGGCGCCTCCGACGCAGCCTCGCCAGCAGCGGCAGCACCCTCGGCCGCCGCGGCACCCTCCGCAGCCGCACCCTCCGCCGTAGCGGCTGCTGGGAGCTCGTCCGCCCGCTCCGCCTTTATCCTCTCAAGCGCGCGGTAGACCTTGCTCTGGAGGTAGTGCGAGTGGGTGGGGCCCTTCTTGGCCTTGGGTCCGCCACGGGCCTTCTGCGCCGCCTGCGCGGCGGCCTGGGGCGATCCTGGTGCGGGCTCCTTGGGAGGTGGGGGAGGGCCGTTGGCCTTGAAGATGGACTCGTATTGCTGTGGGTGTTAGTGGCGTGTGGGGAGAAAGGGAGGGGAAGTGGTAGGTCCTTGAGGAGGTGCGGATGGCCCGGCGTATTGCGTCGCCCGTCGACACCCGGCCCAGCTGCCAGTCGCCGCGGCGTGCTTCGCAACACACTGCTGCGAGGCTACACCGAGCCGGCCACACCCCTCTGACTGGCCCCACACTGGCGCCGATGCTCACTTTCAAGATGGTCTCCATCGGCGCGTCCTTCTTGACGTTGAGGATGAGGTGCGCCTCGTCCAGCGTCATCTGGAGCTCGTTCGTGATCTTGTTCTTGCTGCCACCGCCTCCGACAGGACGCGAGTCTGGCGCTCCCTCCGGCTTGTGTCGTGCGTCTGAGGGGTCGGGGTCAGCGGACTGGAGTGGAGAGGTGGAGGTCGCAATGCGTGCGAGCTACAACCACCGGCTCTCGGCTGCTCGTAGGCATGCCGCCTCCGCTGTCGCCGAGGAAATAGCAGCACAGCTGCTCAGCGCTGCAGTGGGCCGCGCACACGCCTCACGACCCGACCCGAGCCGAACTCACTCCTAGCCGCCTGCTTTCCGGCCGCAGCCATCGCCTTGCCGAAGATCCGGAGCGACGAGACGACGAGCTCGGCCATGGCCCTTGGTGCCGACTGGGCGTGTCAGCGGGTTGCTCGGAGACGGCGCTCCAAAGGCAGCTCCACGCGCAAGCTCGGCGAGCTGTACGGCGCCGAGGCAGCTACTTTGCTCGCGGGGCCGGCTCGGCGCGGAGCCAACGCGCGCGCTGCACTCCACTCACCATGGTGGAGAGAGTTCAAGGATGCGAGTGGGAAGGACGGTCGAGGGGTGCACGCGTGCGGGGTATCGGTCTAGTGCGTCGCTACAGCCGGTGCGGGGTCGTTGGCGAGCTCGAGTGTGTTTGTTGTCGACTGTGCGATGTTGCTCGCCGGCTGGTGCTCCGACTTGTCGACTTGGGCGGCAAAAGTCAAAGAATCGAGCCAAGCCGACGGCGCCACACCCCGGCGTTTCGGGTTTCGTCGGCTCCGTGATCCTAATGCCATTAGGAAGGGTTTGTAATCGCCTGGCGAGCGATTAGCAAGGGCGCGGGGGCGTAAGGGCCACGTGCACCACGTGGACTGCGCCCGCAATCGTGCAATGACGCTTGGCCGAGAACAACAATCGGCGTCACGCCTTGAAGCTTGCTGGCACCTCGCCGCTCAACTTCTCACTTCAGCTTCTTTCCAACTCACCCTCGTTGACCTACACGCAGCGCGCGGCGCCCCCGGCCACGATGTCTGCGCGCCAACGCTTCGAGTCGTTCCTCTACCACACCTCGTTCACCTTCTTCATCCTCATCCTGTCCGCGCTCATGGTCGGCTCGGCGTGGGGCCTCGGCGAGCAGGCCTGGCGGACCGACCACCAGCGCAGGTGGAACGTGTTTGCCCTCGTGGCCGCGTATGTCGCGTTCGTGAGTATTTCTTGTGCTCCTTAGGCCAAGCTCATCCCGTCCCAGGTCATCGTGTCCGTCATCCAGGTCTCGTCGCGTGTCTTCAGCGTCAAGCGCTCCCTGCGGAGCATGCCGAAGCCGTACATGCCGACGAAGAGCGTCGACACGCCACGGGTAAGCTGCCGCGACACCGGGTCATTGGAAACAGCTCACGCGTTCCAGAGAGTCGCAGACCTCATCTCGACAGAGTACTCGCGCACGTCTGTCATCGCGCACCTCGCCCAAGCGACGACAGGCCAGCAGGAGGGCTGGGGACGGCCGGGCACCAAGTGGGCCGACGTCAACTTCCGGTCGTACATCCTCAGCACGCTGGACGAGATGCGTGAGTGCGAGCCGGCGAGGCTGACAGCTCGGAGCATCCAGCCAGCCCGCACACGAGCCCCATGCTCACACCCGCCCCAGGCAGCATCCTGCACCCAGACTACTCGCGCGCCCCGCCGACATCGCTCCAGCCGCTCATTGACGCGACGGCAAACTTCCCGCCCACCGACCCAGACGGCAAGCCGGACCCGCTGCGCCTCTTCGTCGCGTCGTACGCCAAGATCCTCGAGCGCGCGCGCTACGCCGCCAAGGAGCCGACCGAGGGCGACGCCGAGGCCATCCAGTCCGTCGTCGGCCTCGTGCGCGGCATGGTCGACCTGCGAACAGCAAAGCGCGAGGTCGCGGCGGCCAAGGCGACGGAAATCGGCACCCATAAGGGCGAGGCGCACGCGCCAAAACACCGTGGCCGATCAAGAACGCTCGGCGTCTCGTTCGGCGGCGTCGAGCTCGGCGGCAAGCCGCCACTGCATCAGTCGAGTTGGTGATGAGTCAATCTGTGTTGTATGGTATCCTGTCATTCTTGGTATAATAAACTGTTCTTCTACTCTCTCTGCACAATAGCAATGGCACGCGATCGAGCTCTCTGTCGCCTCAGATACACAAATCACGCATGCATGGATGTAGTGCACAACAAATCATGGACGGCGCTCATGCGGAGGCCTCCACCTAATGCCCAAGACGTCAAATATCTCCTGCTCTGTCCGCGACGCAATGATCTCGCCTGCAGTGTCAGCACATATCGCCCGTCGCGACCCACCCTCAGTCTTCTTCTCCCCCTTGCGATCGCGAATGATTCCCCGGTACAGGCCGCGCTGGTTGAGCGACAATCCCTTCTTCCTGGCATAGAGTCGCAGGCTGCGGTTGAACTGGGTCGATCAGCGATGATCCAAGTCAGGAAGGACCACGCGAGCGAAGGCTGGCGTCCATGTCGATGCGCTGCGGCATAGCTCTCGCGCCTGCTCCGAAGCCCGACACTAGACAGCCTTTGCGCCCCATCCTCGAATCCGAGGAAGGAACTCACCACCTCGTTACCCGTGAAGTAGATCAGTGCCGCACCCCACTGGTCGTACGGGATCGTGAGGATGTCGATGCGGCGATACTTCCCTGTCGGCTTGATCCGACCAACACCCATCCATTTGGACTCGAGGGCGCCATAGTTGCTTGGCATGCTGAGCTGGTGGGTTAGGACGACGAAAGGCTTAGAACCCACATCGTGTGTCAGGATGCCACTGGCGTGGAGAGCCGCGATGAGGCGCTTGAGCACTCCAGCATGCGTAATGCCGTCCGACGGGTTGCGGGTGATGAGAATGTCCACATCGCCTGACGTCTCGGCACCACGGCGGTAGCTACCCATGATCTCGATCCAGACGTCGGGGTCGATCGCGAGGGCAGCTTCGCGAATCTTCTCAAAGATCTGACGGCACTCATCTCGAGGAATACGAGTGTTTAGGTCGTCGTAGAGCTCCACACCAAGCTGCAGAATCAGCAGCCGGACGGCAACTCGGGCTCACCTTCTGGCCTTCTGTGAGGCCAAAGTCCTTCGTCCTTAGATCATCCAAGGAACGCGCTCCTTGCTGCCACAGGTCGTGGGCATGCCTCTTGCCTACTCCGTAAACGTTGTGGAAGATCGCCATGGTGCGCGCTTTTTCATTGTCTTCGTAGTATGCCCGTCCTTGAGCCCCAGTGAGAAACTCATCAATCTGCGGTGTCAGCTTGGACTCGCATCGTCGAGAGAGCTGACCCTATCAGCCATACTGGTGCCGATTCCCTTGATCTTCTTCGCCTGGGCCCCACTGGTTATGGCGTAGGTCGTGCGGCGAAGTATGCCAGCCGCTGTACTGTCAGCATGTATGGTTTCGCCTCAAGAAGCCTAGCACACACTTTTCTGGTATCCCCGGATCGCAAACTCATTCTTCCCAGGCATAGCCTCATACTTGGAATGCAGTTCGTCAAACTGCTTGGCGAGCCATTCGTTCGGACCGGCAGCTGGTGTACCATCGTGTTTCTGTCCGCACTTGAATTTATCAGCCCACGGGTTGGGGTTGCCAGGCTGGATTGTCAGCTGATGGATCGTGTCTGATCAGCTCACCTCCTCGTCAGAGTGCTCGGCTCCAGATGTTCCTCCCTGCTTCGTCAGCATAAGCCGAATTCTTCCATCTAACCTCGTCGTCCTCGTCCTCAATGCTGCCATTCTTTAGGCCAACAATCATGACGTCGAGCCCGTCCTCATCACCCGCCTGTGGCTCGATCCAGCCTGGTCCAGGTGTGGCCGAGTGTCTTGTGTTCACAGAAGTGCGAGTTGCTGAGACGACAGGCTGAGCAACAGAGGCGACGGAGCGTGATGACAAAACAGGACGGAAGGCAAACTTGGCCGCTGGACGCTCTGAGGACTCGCTCTCAGAGTCGCTTCTGGCTGCGCGTTTTCTGATGGTGTTAGCACCCCGCATAAAACCAGGCATACCGAGTGACGACGCCAGAACTTCCTCTCAGCTTCTGAGTAATGTCTGCCATTCGTGTGTGTGGCCCTCCCACAGACACCGTGCGCGTGAAGGTTGTGCGAGGAAAGCTAAGCCAAGCAGTCGTGTCTAGAACCTTGCCCTGCCGAAGCGTCAGCGGTGACGGCCATCGGTACCGTAGCATTACTCACGGCCACCTTGCACTGCGCTACCCATTCCCATTTAACGCAAACCGTGCCCTCCGGCAGCTCCGTGAGAGATTCAATACCGAGCACGCGGGCGAGGACGGCAGCCGACCGCCCAGAGTCGTAGATGACGTGCGTGATGGCGGTGTCGGGCTGCAGAACGACCTCACCACCGAGTTTGGATATCTGACCTGTCAGTTGATGCTCCTTCCGCTCAACTTACAATTTCCCACCGCTGCTTTTGCTTGGTCACCTGGTTGGCCTCAGGCGGAAAGCAGAACCTCAGGCCTTTGAAGATGGTGCCACCGAGCCCGAGGAGTGAGGGCGCTCGCGAGCCCGATCGCCCAAGACCACGCCCGCGGCCACGGCCGGGAGCAGAAAGGGGAACAGCAGCATCTTTGAGAGCCTTGTTGAAGTCCTCAAAGTGCTTGGTGAGCTGCTGGTAGTTGCGCTTGCCTTCGATCGGGGCGCCGAGAGGTGCAGGCGTGGCAGGGTCGTCGCGCCGACCTTGGCCGACGCTATCAGGCACACGCGGGGTTTGAGACGGCGTAGCAACGCTTGGAGGCGTCGCAAATGTCTTGTTGGCGGTCATCACCGTTGTTACTGCTGGCGATGCTGTGGCAGCTGGCGGAGGCGCGCGAAGACGAGGGCGGAGAGAGGGTGTCGAGACGGTCGGCGTCGGAGCCTGGGTGTTCGCAATCCCGTGCACTCGCAGGGGAGTTACTACCGGGAGTGGAGAAGCCACATCCGAAGGCGAGGGCGCTGACGCGAGCTGATTGGCGTACGTCGGGGTGGGGAACGCGGCGGTGGTGGTGTCGTCTGCGTCGTTCGAGGCCGAAGAGGGTAGGGTCTGCCCAGCCGGCGCCTCGAGCACGGAGGTGTCGCCTGCCGAGGGAGACGAGTCTTGTGGATTTGTATTCCAGCGTCTGGCAATATCGTCCTCGACGTACTTCCTAAACACGCGGTCCTCTTCCTCGGTGTCCCTCCACCAGTCGCCGTTGTCCAGCTCGTCCAACTTTGCCCAAAGGTCGCCCGCTGGCGGGGGGTCATAATCGATCGTAGCTTGCAATCGCTTTGACATGGTATGTGCTCCTTGTCATGTGGTCGTCGATGGGGCGAGGTGGCGCTGCATGTTGATGATGTTGGTCTGTGTGTGATGCATCGCTCGCGGTGGTGACTGGACCGAAAGACGCCCAGATGGCAACAACAATGCGCAATCCGATCGTGGGAGAGTGGAGGCGCGCCTTGAGGCGGCGTGGGCTGTGACGTCAAGTTGTCCTTTGGTGACTTGTAAACAAATTCCACCGCTCCCCGACGTGTCTCTCAATCTCCCGCACCTCGCTTCCATCTCCCCATCTCGCCATCGTCCTCTAATCCGCACTGACAGCATGCCTCTCCCCGTGCCAAAGTACCCCGAGCTCATCCTCACACCATACCCCACCCTCCCGGTGACCAAGAGCGCCGAGAAGCTCCTGCGCCAGTTGGGCGACAAGGAGCTCAAGACGGACACCACATACTCGGTCACCAAGGCGTCGCTCACCGCGCCCGCGGGCAAGAACTACCTCTACACGCTGGCGCCCTACTGGTGGGAGTGCAACGGAAAATGGGGTGAGCTGGAATGTGTACTGGCAGCTCAAAGTGCTAACGCGCGCAGAACGACGCGATGGACAGCGCAATCCTTGTAGGTGGCATACGATGGTAGGGTCGCTAACCCACCAGCTTGCGACAAGGCGGATGGGCAGAAGCAGCTTCAGTACATGGCTCTGGCTGTCCACACGCTCTCTTTTGCCGCGCAGGCGCTTGGGAATAGCGACTATGCCCAGCGCGCGATCAACCTCATCCGTGTTTTCTTTCTCGACGAGGAGACAAAGATGTGCCCCGAGGTCCTCTACAGCCAGTGTTGTCTCGGCGATGACCCGGTGTGTGGAGACAAGACGTTCATTATCTCGGTGCGTTGCAGGTTGCTTATGGCTGGAGAACCTGCTTCTGACGCCCCAGTCCCGATACCTCATTCTCGCGTCCCAGGCATTCCGGGTCCTCCCCCTTCCTGACGACGTCGCGGGCGGGGTGAAGGCCTGGGTCAGTGCCCAGCTGGCATGGATCGACTCGTCAAAGCAGGGTGCGGATGCCAAGGCGTCAGGCAACAACATCACCGACTGGCTCCACGCCTTGGTGGGTTCATACTCATGTAGTGAACCCGCTGACACCATGTGCAGTACGCCTCGCACCTCGCCTACCTCGACACCGCCAAGGCGCAGGAATATGCCCAGGGAGTCCTCTCCTCGCTGACGTGCAAGTCGCCCGCGGATGTCTTCGCCCCAGAGCTCGAACGCACCCGCCCACGCCACTACACCCAGTTCACCCTCGAAGCGCTGTTCATCCTCGCGCCGATTGCGGGCAACGGCACACCCCCGCCAGAGATTATCCCATGGCTCAAGAGCCTCGTAGAGTTCGCGCGCACCGTCCCCGCCGGCGAGCTCGAGGCGGAGCGCGAGGCCGACTGCCGCTTCGGCCCCGGCCTGGCGTGGTTCGACCGCCTCCTCACGCGCTGGGACGGCGGGTGCGTGCCCGAGCAGGATCCTGACGGCTCGGGGTGGGAGGGGGGGTGGAACCAGCGCGCCCGGCTGTCGTGGGCTCTGATCTGAAAAGAACCAGCCCGAAGTAATTAACGACCAACTATTCTACTCATCATGATATACACGATCCTGCTACTGCTTATGAACTGCATATACCTACACGCTACATGGAGATGGAGGGGCGCATGTGGTCAGGTGGACCTGTCCTCGCCTGGCGCGGCTGCCTTGGAGACTGCCGAATCCTTATCTCGCCATCTCTGGGCAGAATGACGACGGAGATCCGTTTGCCGTTATCCAGAACGAGGCCATGCACTGCTGTTAGCCGCCTCCAGCCTGCTCCCACTCACGCTTCTTGCGCGCATCCTGGGCGGTGCCGCCAAACTCGAACTCGACGAGCGCGTTGCCACGCCCGTCCATTGTGAGAGAACGGACTGGCCCAACATGGGCGAGGAGGAGGCTTGCGAGCTCGGTCGGGGACACATGCCGCAATGGGCCGATGAGCACACGCCGTCCCACCGCAGACGACCTGCCCCTCCTCGTGAGGCGGTCTTCAAGTGGTGTGCCCCGTTTCGGCACTGAGCTTGGTCGGCGGCGGCGGCTTGGGCCGAGCTTGTGGCACGCACGAAGTTTACTCGTACCGGGAGACAGCGCACCACGCCCCAGAGGGCGGCCTGGAGTCAGCTACATCCCTCGGTGCACCTACGCGAGAGATGCGGCGGCGCGTCTCGTCTCGGCGCGGGCTCTGGGACTAGCACCGTCCACAACGCAAGACTAGATGGAGGTGCAGGGGAAGGTGTCGCAAGAGTTCGGGAGGAAGAGACTGCTAGCCTCGTCAGCAAATGCTGGATGAAGGACCTACTGTATCGCGAAGGCGCTGGCACGAGCGCCGGGTACAGCTCCGCCAGCTTCCTGTCGTCGGCGCAACGAGCACGGGGGGTAGACGGGCTAAGGGTTGGCTCGCTCTCCGCCGACTCTGTCGGCGTCCACTCGCTCGGGGTCGAATCTTTCGACAGACTCCGGCGGGACGGGCTGGACGAGCGGTCCGAGTCGTAGGGCGCCGGCGGGGTCCGCGCTTTCACCGCCGAGGTGTATGGTGGTGGCGAGCGCCAGATACGTCCGTAGGATGAGGAGGATGGCGAGGGGGGCATTGTGTCGCGTTCAAGAGGTAAGTAAGGGTTAGAGGAAAGCAGAGGTGAGTGGTTGAATGGGAGAATGAAGCAGACAGGAAGCGCGTGGCACATGCACTTATTCTTCACGGTTGGCTCTCTAGCACGCAATGCACCATTGCGGCGCTCGAGCTTTCAATTCTCCCCTCCATTCACTCCTCCTCAACACGGACAGCCTTGAGGAACGTTCCTGCACGTCAGCTATCGTACGCCTTTGTGGCGCGTACCACGCTCCAGCTCGAGGTAGTTGACTCGCGCGTCAGCAGAGACCAGAGACAAAACTCACGCAGCCATACGGCGTCCTGAGCATCGGCAGTCTTCGTAAAGCGCACGACAGCGTGCTCGCCCTCCCACGCGTAGCGCGCGAGCGGGCCAACACGCTCGCGGACGTATGTGAGGAACGCGTCGCGTCCCATCGCGCGCACCGGGCCGACACGCACAGTGTGGCTCGGCGGCTGGGCGGGCTCGACCTTGACCGCCGTGCCACGCTGGGTCTGGCGCTTCGCCTTGACCTTGCGGTTGCGGCGAGGCGCAGACACCGTACGCGCGGGGCCGAGGCGCGAAAGCAGTGGGACGCCGAGGCGGCCGAACAGGCTCTGCGAGTGCGCGGCGCGATTCTTCTTCTTGCGGTGCGGCTCAGGCCGAGTGGGCGCAGAGCCGCGCGCTGCGTGTCAGAATGCCACCGGCGCAGCCACTCACGCGGCATCGGGCGGTGCACCGCCGTTGACAGATAAGCCTGCGGTTGGTAGGGGATGTCCGGGAGGTCGGGGAGGTCGAGCTCAGGCAGGACGTAGTGCGACCTGTACGCCGGGAGGTCCTCGTCCAGCTCCATCGCGTCGCTGTCAAACGCAGCGGGCATGCCGTGGTACCCGTTGCCGCGTGTGGGGGTCGTGTAGTCAACGTCAGCCGCGAACCCACGCGGCGCGCCGGCGCGATCGGGACCGGGGTCGTACGCGTACGCGTCGGGGAAGTGCGTCTGCGCCAGCGGGCGGCCAGTGTACCCGGTGTACATGTGCTGCGGGTGCGGGACACGTCGGGGCGTGTAGCTGTTGTACGCGTCGCGCGGGGTCGCGGTGGCCCAGCCGGCCGCGTAGGGCGACGGGGCGACCGAGCTCGCCACTGCTGGCGAGCGCCAGTTGCGGAAGTTCATTGCTATGGCTGCGTGTCGCGCGCTCGACGCGATGCGCGTCAAGAGGGACGGTGTCGAGAGCTGTGGATGTGAGGAAGAGGGTGAGTGGGGAAGCGAAAGGGTGCGCCGCAACCATGATCAACATCGTCACCTCGCGCGTGCCGAAACAGATGGTTCGCGATCGGCGCGCCGGCGCACCGCTCACGCGACGGGGCGCCAGCCATCAGTCCCCCCCACACACCTGGTGAGAGCGACGACAGCGACCACGCGCCCCGGTGTGCTGCAGGAATCCAATGCATCACAACAGGGTATCCCAGGCCTAGTCATCGTCCCTCCGCGCTCTTCTCTGTAATAAGCCCCACCACACGCACACCGCATTACGCCGTTTCGCCGCTCTCGTTGGTGAAGTCGATGTGTTTCTGGATATCGGCCGCGCTGACAGTTGGGCGGTTGACCGAAATGGCCTTCTCAAAGTCGGAGACGCTGAGCAGAGGCTCCTGCAGCTCCGAGCTCTCGACATCGGTCCACGACTTCTCAATGGCACCGGGGGCGCCAGGCGAGCATGGCGTGAGCTTCTTCTGCTTCACGCCGTCCGGTCCATCGACGTCAATTTCGCGGAAGTGCGTCGCGCCGAGGACCTTGCGCACCGGCTGCATGAGCGCGTCGCGCACAATAACGGCAATGTCGGAACCCGAGTAGCCTTCTGTCTGCTCGGCGAGGTGGCGGAAGTCGGCGGGGGTGAGGCCGTGCGGGGTGTCGCCGACATTGAGCTCGAACATGCGGCGGCGAGCCTCGAGCTCGGGGAGAGGGATGTAGATGCGCTTCTCGAATCTGGGTGTGTGAGTTAGTTCAAGGGCAAGGCTCGGGCACAACAGCGGAGCGTGCCAACACTCACCGTCGCTTGATGGCAGGATCCAGCTGCCATGGGATGTTGGTAGCGCCGAGGACGAGCACACCGGTGTCGTCGTTACCCACACCGTTGATCTGCACGAGGAACTCGGTCTTGATACGGCGTGATGCCTCAGACTCGCCCTCGCCACGGGTGCCGGTCAACGAGTCGATCTCGTCGATGAAGATGATAGCGGGCTTGGACTCGCGTGCCATGGTGAACAGCTGCTTGACGAGTCTGCGCGGTTGTGTGAGCCCTGCCCGCCATTCAAGCCCCCCAACTCACCGTTCTGACTCTCCCATCCACTTGCTGACCAGGTCGGAACTCGACACGCTGAAGAAAGTGCTCTTGGCCTCGGTCGCGACGGCCTTGGCGAGGAAACTCTTACCGGTACCCGGGGGTCCGTAGAGAAGAATACCACGCCATGGCGTGCGCTTGCCGGTGAAGAGCTGGGGGAACTTGATGGGCAGGATGACGGCCTCCTTGAGCGCCTCCTTGGCCTGCGCGAGACCGGCGACATCGTCCCACTGGACGTTGGGCGACTCGGAGACGATAGCTCCCTGGAGCGCGCCGCGCAGCTTCTTGATCTCCGGGTCGTCGTCGTCCTTGCCGACATTTGGGCCGCCGGACTCGGAGCCTCCGCCGCCTGCTGCGCCGACCTTTGCTCTAGTTCGTTTCTCTTCGCCTTTGGCGATGTGCTCCTTGAGCTTCTCGGCACGGTCGAGGTACTCGGTGAACTTCTTGCGGATGAGTTCTCGGAGCTTGTCGTTCTTCTCGTCTGGGGGGGGTCAGCCGGTGAAAGCCAGCGCACGAGGGACTGCCGAAGCACGGCCGAGGTGGGGTCTCGTGCACGGTGGAGCAGTGCAAACAAGGGGTTACGCACACTTCATCGCCTGGGTTGTGTCAGCTAGGAGGCCGCACTGAAGCTAGCTCACCATCATGAAGTAGTCGAGCGCATCCTGGTACTGCTTGTATGCCTCCTGCCGCTGTCAGCTGGAGTGATGCCGGCCCGACGCACGGCATAGTTCTGCTTGACATCTTCCTCGATAGCCTTCTGGACAATGGCGATTGCCTTCTGCGGGAATGTCAGTTGCGCAGCTTGAGCACAACCGTCTGCTGCTCACGTCCAGGAAGGAGGAGTTGCTCATTCTGCTGATGCGATGTGTGTGATGGCGATGGTTGATGAATGGGTTGGTTGCGTGTCGTTGTCGCGGGGGGGGCACTGGGCACTCGCAATGACGCTCTCACTGCTGTCACTGGTGGTCTCGCGTTGGGTCAATCTCGCGTGGCAATTTGATTCCGCCGACCCCGACGCCCCCGCCCAGTGCGAGTGCGTGCTGGTTATAACCGTGATCCTCCACTTTGATTGTTGCTCTCTCTCCATTCTGCACACTGTTCAACCCGCTGTCCTTCACGCCCGACGCGATCCATCACCGGCACCATGGCCTCGGCATCAGGGTACAACTACCATCGCTTCGCACGCGCAGTCCTCAAGAAGGCGCGCAAATGGGAGCCGAGCTTGACCATTCAGCTCTATCCCACCTACTGGCGATTCGAGCACAGTGTAGGTGTTGGGCTGGATGATCGCCTTGGCGAGCTTGCTATTGTTGTGCATACAACCTCTGACCATTCCCAAGCAAATCAACTTCCTCTATGACGGACCGATGAAGCCCTTCCTCATGGCCCTGCGCGCCCAGGTCATCCCGGCCTCGCTGATCCCGTTCCTCTACGACATCCGCCCCCCAGTCTCGTTTGTGGACGGGTGTCTAGTGATAGAAGTGCAAGACTATCGAAAAAATCCTGAAGTTCGATCACGCGTCGTGATGCGGCCGGCCCCCGAGACCCTCCCGCAAACCATCGACGCGATGCTGGAGCGGAGACGCGAAACGTGGGATGACCAAATGACGCTGGAACTGGAATCGAGGATTATTGTGAGTGTTGCGGGGCGCCTGTGACGCGGAGTGTGTGCTCTGTGTCTGGGTGGATGTTCCCTGGTGCCGACGCGCGCCATACGCGGCACCCACGCCCGTGTTCGCCATCCCATTGCTTACAATCCCAGGCTGCAACGTCCGCACCTCTTTATCTCGGTACCTCGCTCCTCGCCTCGCGCAACGCCGCACTGTCTCTTGCCCTCACTGCTCCAGCCGGACCCAACCTCGCGGCGGACGGCACGTTCCGCCCAACGCTCGTGTCAAGCACCGACGAGGACAGCGAGCAAGAAACCATCCGCAAGCTGCTCGGCGCCGGTACACGGTCATCGGGAGGCGCATTCCAGCCCAGCTGGTCGGTCTTACGTCTTATGGAGCGCATCAAGGGCCACAACAAGCAGAAGGAGCAGGACGCTGCTCAGCGGCGCGCCGCTGCCGCTGCCGCCGGCAACAAACCCGGCGGGCCGCCTGGCCCTCCCTTACCCGGTCAAGGGCCCGAGGTCGAGAAGAAGGCGCCGAAGAAGAAGAAGCGGCCCGCGCAAGACGACGCTGCGACCGAGGAGAAGAAGCCTGCGAAGAAGAAGAAGGCGTTAGCGGCAGCGGCCGCGGCGGCGCCGGAAGAGGCTGCGCCGGCGACTACGGCCAGCGGCAAGAAGAAGGTGGCGCCGAAGAAGGACGCCGCGAAGGCCAAGGAGGCAAAGGAGGGTGAGGCCAAGGCCAAGGAGGCGGCGACCAAGGACGCTGCCAAGGACAAGGGCAAGGACGGTGACAAGGAGGCGGACGCGGCGCCAAAGAAGAAGAAGAAGAAGCCGGCGGCGGCGACGGCGACGGAGAAGAAGGCCGACGGCAAGTGAGAGCATTGGCATGTTGTGGGGGAGGGCATTGAGCCTGTTGTGTAGCGTTGTAAGCATGTATCTACCATTATACTGTGAGTGGGGTGAGTGGGATAGCGGTGGTGCCTTGTTGCGCCCAACAGCGATGCAACAAGACGACGCTGACGCTGCCGGCCTGTGGCGTGTCGGCCACAAGGGCGCCTGCCGGGGTCGTTGCCGTCACTGGCACAGCTAGAATCATCAACGCGGCAGTGCACAGCAGCGGCACAGCATGTATCGGCAGGCGGTTGTAAGCATGTATCCACCGGCTGTGAGTCCGCCGAGTCCAGCAGCACTGAGCCGGTCTGGTGGTGCCATTAGCCTAGCGCCGTGCCGTGCCGTGGCGTTGGCTGCGCAGCGATGCGACCACACGACTGAGACGACCAACGCAACGGCGAGCTCGGCGCCGTGTCGGTTTTCACGACTTGCAAAACCTCTGCCTCAACAACCGACAACAGCGCATCCACACGCCGCCATGGGATTCGCCGCTGACGCCATCTCCTTCATCGGCACGACCACCGTCGCCGCGGTGGTGGTCACGTTCGGCGCGGCATGGGCGATGGTCTTGCTCGCGGGCTTCTTCGTCGTCGTGTGCTACGTCGGCACGAAGATCGGCACGAAGATCATGAATGCGCTGGTGGGCGACGGGCCGCCGCCGCCGCAGGCCGGCATGCGCTCCAACAGGGCCGTGTTAGCGGACACAGAGGTGCGACTCACGCGGCACTTTGAGAAGCTGGCCGCGGCGCTCGTGGCGCTGGACGACGGGCTCGTCGGCGCCGAGCAGGAGCGGCGCAGCGCGGCCGCCAACGCTGAACCCAGCGCCGACGCCGACGACAGCGAAACCTATGGCCTGCGCAAGGGCGCCGAGACGACTGATGGAACATGGACGATCCCGCTGGTCGCTATCCCCGACGACGGCGCGGCACCCACGCGCGAGGCGATCACCACCGCGCTCAAGAGCATCGAGGAGCAGCTTGCCGCGGTGCGAAGGATGTGGGCGACGGCGTCGGAGTACAGGCCGCCGCCGCCGCCCACGGTAGCGGCGTCTGCTGCCGCGGACAAGAAAGTTATGTAGTCTTTCTGGCACGCGGGGACAGCCCACGCCGTGGGGCGCGCGATCTTGGATCGAGCGTCCAGCACTACTGGCGGCCAGCGCGCGGCTTATGCGCCCAGTCATATGTACATATGCCACCAATGAACGACACCGCGCTGCACTGCCTGCCCGGCATGTGTGTAGCCCATACATCGCATGTCAGCACGCAGCGCCGCGCACGCCGCGGCGGTCGGCAACAAGCCGAGGTGGCCGACGGGTGACGTCGTCGCCGCCGCACAAACCTCGCAGATCGGAATAAATATAGCTGTTGTCTAGCGGGCACTGACACATCAGACACGCGCAGAGCATAGCGTCGCAGCGAGCGCACAGCAGCAGCAGCAGTGCACGCAGTATATATCAGGCCAGGCCGCAAGAGGCTGCTTGCTGCCAGTGTCGTCGCTGCCGTGCATTCGCTGGCTGCGCTGACTGTCAAGACGCCGCCGCAGCACGACGCACGCACGCACGCCAAGCCCTACCCGACTGCCCCTTGTGCTGCCAAGGTTCGTTCCTCGGTCGCCTCTGACGTGCGGCGTGCAACCGAACGACCGACGACAGCGTGCTCGCAAGCACCACAACACTGTTGTGTTCGCACCACACACTACTGCACTCGCATCGCCGCCGCGCACACCAGCCCACGCCTCATGGCCCAGCCCGCGACGTCGTCGAGCATCATCTCGACATAGCACCCAACTCAACCCTCAACTCTGCCATGCTCGAAGCCTACATCACCGTCGCGCTGCTGGCGCTCACGCTCGGCCTGCTGCTCGGCACGGGCAAGCTGCACATCCCGGCCCTTGATGCCCTCGCGGCGCACCTGTCGGCACTCACCTCGTCGTCGTCGTACCACTCGCGCCACTTCAACCTCGCCCTCAAGCCGGCGCACAAGGACGCTTCGGCCGCCCCGAACGACGCCGAGGCCGAGCGCATCCACGTCCCGGGCATCACCGTGCCGGGGGACACGCGGCTGTCGGCGTCGGCGGCGCGCGCAGCGTTCTCAGCGTACGCCAAGGTACTCGTCGACGAGCTCGAGCGCCTCGACATCCTCGAGGCGGTGCGCGCGTCCCCGCCGTCGCCCAACCCTTCCGACCCCGCCACGCCGCCAACGCAGCAGTCGCGCGCCCGCTCCGTGTCCCGCTCGTCGTCGACGTCCTCGCGCGTGCGCTTCGCCACGGGCGAGGCGGACGCCGCGCGCGAGCGCGCACAGGCGGCCAAGCGTGCCCAGCGCCGCGCCGAGCTGCTCGACAGCATCAACGACGCGCTCGGCGTCTACCGCGGCCTGCTCGACCTCTGCGCCGACAGCGACGAGCCCGACCCGCCCGTCGTCGTCTCCATCCAGCGCGGGGACAGCAGCGGCGAGTACCGCATCGACGTGCGCCCCGGGAGTGCGCCGGGCTCGCCGGTGAAGGCTAGTGGCTAATATACGAGGCGAGGCGATAGGACGCTGCCGCCACTGTGGCTAGGCTACAACATGCATCAGGTATAAAGTGTACAGCGTAAAGTGTCTGTTTGTGCTCAGCACGTTGCAGTGGCTGAGCACTTCGGCGTGGCTCAGGACGCCCGCAGCGCTCAGCACGTCCGCAGCGAGGCGTCGCGCCTGCCGCCGCTATAACGCTTCCCCCGCCCCTCGTCCTGCGCATACGCTGCGCCGTCAGCTCTGCCCGCTGTTCCTTGTGTTCCACTCACCGTCCGCGACCAGCGCCGTGGTCGGGTGCCAGAACTCGACGGGGCGCACGCCGAACACCTCGTCGTCGAGCAGCGGCGACGGCGGCGGCGAATGCAGTGGCTGGCGCCGGGCCGTCGTCCGCGCCATTGGCACCGCGGCGGGCTGCTGACCTGGCTTGGGCGGTTCGACGGGCGCGGCGGCGCGCGCGGCGGACGGCGGGGACGGCGGGAGCGGGGGCTGGGCTGTGCGCTGCCGCGGCGGCGGGGTCGACGGCCTGGGTGTGGCACTCGCTGGGTGCTGCTGCGCACCGTTTGGCGCCGTCCGGTCTTGCAGCGGCGCTGGCTGTGGCCCCGCCGGTGCCGGGCGCACAGAGGTTGCGGGGATGCGACGGGCTGCGCCGAGCGGCGCCGGCGCTGCCGTGTACGGGTTGTGGTTTTCTGTCATCGTGTATGGTAGAGTTGGTGTCAGAGAGGCAGGAGGTGGGTCAGAGGCGACAGCCAGCACCAGCACCCCTGCTCAAGTATCTTTGCCAGCTCGCAGCTCAGCTCTCAGCTCTCAGCTCGCACCTGCCGACCACCACCCCGATCGCCACACAACGCAATGTTAAAAATCGAGGGTGTCGCGGATGTCAACAAACGTCCCAACTGCTGCGGCCGCCGCGGGACGCCTAACCCCTGCTTCGTTTCATCCATCCCGGAGGCGTCCGTCGTGGATCGCACGCACAATGACAATCCATGCAACAAGACTTACAACCCCGCCGACGCGGCATGCCGTTGTGCTACGCCGCCATCGGGCTAGACCACGGCATGGGCGTCCCGTGTACCGTCAGCACGCGTGCGGCGCGTGCTGGACGGCACTGCGATTACAGCTGGACAGACGCAACACCCATCACCCCTACCTCCTCCCTCGGCCGACGCGCCGCAGCAGGAGCCGCAGCGTCTTGTCCCCCGCCGCCTCCTTCGGGTCGTATGTGTTCGTGTCGGCCATGAGCGTGAGCCGGTCGTCCAGCCCCTGCTCGAAGCGCATAAGAGCCACGACAGCTTCCAAGTCGCTGCCGACCTGCACCAGCTGCACGTTCACCCGCGAGACTGGGAACCCGCCCTCGTCGAGGCGCCGCGCGGTGGCCACCAGCGCCTCCTTGATGTCGTCTGTCGGCGCCTTCCACCCGCTCACGACGATGAGATTCAGCGGCTTGGTGTCGGGGTTCGACTCGAGCGCCGTCGTGTACGCCGAGAGGATGGCGGCGATACGCTCGCCTGCTGGCGTGCTCCCGTGCGGCTTGATGGCCGAGAACAGCTCCTCGACCGCCTCGACAGAGCCGAGCCCGTCGCCTGTCGTCTGGTTGTTGATAAACGCAATGTCGACGGCAGCGAACGCCTTGATCTTGGCCACGACCGACATGACGGTGAACCGCGCCTGCTCCCATCCTGCTGCGGCCGCCGCCTCGCTGTCGTCGACCAGGAAGATGGTGTTGTACTCGGCTAGCCTGCAGAGCGGGTCCTCGGGCTGGGCGAACTCTCTAGTCGGCGACGGCAGCAGCGACGACGGGACGCCAGGGACCTCGCGCTGTGGCGGTGGTGGCACCGGCGGCGGCGGCGTTTGGACCGACCACGCCGGCCCAGGTGGCGATGCGGACATGAACGGCCCAGGTGGCGATGCCGACACGAACGACGGAGCCTCGCCTGGCGACACCGCCATCGCATACATTGGATGCACTGGGGGCATGGGGGGCACGTACCCGTACGTTGCGCCGTAAAGGTACGGGGGAGGCGGGAGGCTGCTGGTGTTTGACGCGATCCGTGTGACTCCGGCCAACCGCCGCTGGCGCTCCTCCTCACCGGCACGGCCGCGGAAGTACGAGCTCGGCCTGAGGCTGAACTCTTCGCGCACGCGGACAAAGGCGTCGCCCGTCTTGTCCTGGATGTGCCCGTACACCTTGCACTTTTCCTCGATGCTAGACAGCTTCTCCTCGATCAGATGGAAGTCGCGGCCCTTCTCCATCTTGTTCCGGACATAGTAGCGCACGGCAGTGTACTGGTCTCTGGGGTGGTGTGTGAGCGCCCGCGCGGGGGGGGGGGGGGGGTCTATCGCCGGGGAAACAACACGACGCACTCTTGTGACTTGAGGTCCTTCAGGCGCTTGATGAGGCCATACGACGACGAGACATTGTCTGGAGACTGTGGGCTGTCAGCATCGATCGCGGTGTGCGGACGCACAATGTCAGTCATCGTGTGCGGCTTGTGTATTGAAAAGAGTCTGAGTCTGATGGACAGTGACATGTTTGGGGGCAGCTGGGGTAGCGTGGGTTTGTGGGTGTCGTCGGTAGCAACAGCGGCGGCGGCGGCGGCGGCGGCGGCGGCAACGAGCAGCCCAGGCACAGGGGTACGTCAAGTGAGTGGGATTTTGTTTGGCAAGAGCCAGATTCCAGTCATTCGAGCAGATGCATCTTACATATGTCTGGGAGGAGGCGGGGATAGCAGCAGCACGCAGGCAGCTCGCAGCATGGCCGCTTGACCGGGGCTGGCTCGGTCAGTGCAGACCAGACAAGGGAACTGGTTGCAAAGCAATCTTGTGGGGGTGGGGATAAGGGCGGCAGGGCTGCGAGCGCGAGTGCGGTCCGGATGGCCGAGGCACGCCTGAGGCGACTGACTGCACGACTGCGCTTGCTCGGCGGCGCCGACACGGACAAGGCGGGCGCGATACAGCGCGGCGCAGCGCCGCGCAGCGGTGATAGCAGAGCTAGCCTGCAACAACGACACGCTATGTACGCTGGCGTGAGCGAGCGGGCACGGCCATGTAGATGTCATCGGGGGCCATGTCGAGCCCACGCATTCGTAGGCTCAGCAGGCCACCAGGTCGGTCTGCACGTCGGTTAGATGGCCTGCTTTGTTCTCCTCGGTTATCTTCGCGGGGACGAGCAAGAAACGCGGAGATTGGAGGGCATGCCGCGTCACCCAGGCGGCCAAGATTCGCCGCGGACAGAGTGGAGTGGGTGGCGGCGGCATTCATTACAACACGGAGGTGGTGCGAGCTAGCTGCCGCCACGTCGAGTACAGTGCGCTGCCCACAGGCCTGACGATCTGACGTTTGCACCGTCGTCGTCGTGGTTGACTCGCGCGCGTCAAGGGCGACGACGTCGTCGTCGCTCTGTGGTGGTGCGTCGCGCGCACGCCGGGTGACACCTCCACCACCACGCACACGCCTCTCATTTCCCCAGAGTGGAGGTCGACCAGCTCACACGCTCTCAAGCAACCACACGACAGCCTCACAGACTGATCACTTGCTGACCTCTTACACATACTCTGGCTCTCTCTCTCTCTCTTACGCTCTCTCTCTCTGCCTAACGCCATCACTCACACTCCAACTCCACCCCGTCTCTCGGCCCCACTCACCATGCAGCCCCCCTCGTCCCAGACGCCCCCATCGCCCGCCTACCCGCCTTGGGACTGGAACGAAGAGGTCATCGAGCCCGTCACCCTCGCCCTGTCAGTCGCCGTGCCGGCCGCCATCGTCTTCTACATCCTCGCACGCCTCACAGGCTGGCTCCCTTCCTCGGAGCAGCTCAAGAAGCCGCCGCCCCTCGCGGCCAAGTTCGCCGCCGAGCGCGCCGCGGAGGCACGGCGCACGATCCTCGCCGAGGACGCACGGCGCGCAGCCCTGATGCACGCTGCGAATGTGTCGCCAGCACCGCAGCCGGCGCCTGTCCCGGTGGTCGTCCCCGCCGCGCCCGCGCCGCCGCCATCCCCGCTCGCCGAGGCACGCCACGAGCTGGCAAAGTACTGGGCCGGCCTGGTGGCTGACCTTATCGCGCTCGACCGCGAGGCGACAGCCGCGGCCGCCATCAAGCCCGAGACGCCGCTCGACTGTGGCAAGTCGGACGGCGGCGCGAGCCCCAGCGTCAACGTGTTCACCGCGCCCGTGTGGGACCGGCAGGCGAGGCAGGCGCGCCTGGTCAGGAGCCTTGAGTTATGCGAGCGCGAGTATGGGCGCGTCTTCGCGGCGGAGAAGGCGACGGCGCAGCTCGAGGCCGAGGCGGCCTAGCTGCACCGCTTGTAATCAGCAGCATGGATCAGATGACCGTGGGCGAGGGGGTGGGGTGGAGCGGCTGGGTCGAGCGCGGGGGAAGGGGCTTGGAGAAGCGGTGACCGAGCTCAGCCTGGGGCTCCGGCGCACAGACCGAACCTCTTCTGGGTCGACTTCTGGCGGGGAAGGTAGGTGTCCACGGCTCTGTCAAGCACAAACGTCGGTAGCCCATGTCGCCATCGGCGAGGGCGGGGTAGAGCGCGCTGCAAGCGCCGTCTCTCGGTATCCGAGAGAGCGAGTGGTGAGAGCTGCGTGGGTGGTGCGCGGGCTCAAGTAGAGCCTACGCCGACACAGCGCATCTGAACACACCCACACGCAACTGCAACTTGCTGCGCGTCGCATCCCTCCATCTTCATACACATGCCAGCTTGAAGTGCACCACCTACCCGCCGACGACGCTCCCAGAACCGAGTCAACAGGCTTCAACAGGCATGCCGGCAGCACGTCCATCACTTCAGGACCACGTCGTTGCCGGCCGGGCCTGGCGCCGACCCTGGCAGCGGCGGCGGCGGCACGGCGCCGGGAGCAGCCGGCGGCGTCGCTGCTCGCTTGTTGACCACCCACGGCGCAATGCACGCGCCTGCGCGCCCGCCTGCATCCCTCGGCGCCAAGCCTCGAACCGACGCCACCGGTCCACGGACGCGGGCTGCACCGTGGCCGTGGCGTGGGCCGCCTGCCTGCAGCGCGTGATCTGCACCGTTTACGCGTGGACCGGCGCAGCGGCGCGCTCCATACCCGATGCGCGCGGCGGGTGATGGAGCTCCTGCTCCAGCTCAGACTTTTACTGCTCACGACCACCACCACTCAGCACCTCATCGCACGCCCCATCTCTGACCCAGCCTTCGTGAGTGCGGCCGGTGCGGCGCCAGCTCACACCCCAGCCACCACCCCACACTCGTTATGCCCGCGGTCTCCACCACCTCGCCTTTGCTGCACGGCATCCGTGACCTCGCGGTCGGCGTCCTCGCGTACGCCGTCATGCTGGTCGTGCTCACGCTCGTCGTCATGGCGACCGACCACGTCCGGTTCCGGTGGTACGAGCACGAGCGCGACAAGGTCGCCCGGCACCACCACCACTCGCACCAGCGCATCCGCAAGGAGTTTGCCTCGCCATCGACTCCCAAGACCGAGGTCGAGCCGTCGCCCCAGCCCCAGCCGCATGTGTCCTTCCAGACGAATGTGTTCGCGACGACAACGCCAGCAGCGCCCGCACCCGCAGCAGCACCAGCGCCCAACGCAACATCATAAGCCTACGCCTACTAATAGCACCGCCGCGAGCGCAGCGCACTCTTCCGAGCTAGTATATGTATGTTGTGAGTCTGGCGTCAGCGCCGCGGCACCGCGTGCAACTCACTACTGCGTGGCGTTGTGCTCGCGGAGCACGTCAGCGCCCGCAGACGCCGCGACCCAGGCGCGGAAGGCGCCGAGCGCGGCCGCGGGGGGCAGGAGCAGGTCGGCCAGCGAGCCGACGGAGACGAAGGCGGCCAGCGCCGTGGCCGCGCGCGAGGGCGTCACGTCGGCGCCGAGGAGGGGGAGGAGCGCGAGCGCGAGCGGCGCGAGCGCGGCGTAGTTGTCGTCGCCGTCGCTGGTGACGTCGTCGTCGCCCATGTCGAGAGAGTGTCAGAAGAGCGGTAGCGACGGCCCAAGTGATGGCAGCAGCAGGGGGCGCGGGACGTGCGGACCGACCTCGACGCGGCTTGGCCCGTGCGTGCGGGGCGAGCAGGCAAAGAAAGAGGCGAGGCGACAACTCACCCAGCTGACCTGTGGCCCGAGGATCCAGTAGCCAGTAGCCGGCCAACAGCGCCGTCGGGCTAGACAGGGTGGTGGCGGCGGCACGGCGCCGATGGCGCTGGCTGGCTGCCGCCGGGCACGCTGGCTGGCTGCCGCCGGGCACGCTGGCTGGCTGCCGCCGGGCACGCTAGTGGCAGCTTACGGGCGCTAACACCCGCATGCCGTGCCGGGCACGGAACGCGACTGACTTCTGAATTGATGTGTGCGGCGCCGAGCATGCATATGTCTGGAGATGCTGGCCAGCGCTCCGGGAGCACCGGGACTGGACTGGGCTGGACTGGCCTGGCCTGGCCTGGGCTGGGTCGGGCTGCGCGAGCTGCAGCACCGCTCCCCCGCCTC
This sequence comes from Vanrija sp. TS_01, assembly GCA_026725045.1. Lineage (NCBI taxonomy): Eukaryota > Fungi > Basidiomycota > Tremellomycetes > Trichosporonales > Trichosporonaceae > Vanrija > Vanrija sp. TS_01. The sequence continues at coordinate 1,086,956 of JAPKIE010000001.1, read as the reverse complement.
CACAGCGCCGATGCCAGCCCTCCCCGAAGCGCGGAGCGCACATCCCAACGCGCCCCCCAGCTCCCGGAGCCGCGCCACAGCCGTCCCACGTCTTTCCTGGCCATGCTTGACGCGCACCTTCCCCCTCTGCATATGCTGGCACACGGGTCCACCTCTCGCAGGTCGATTACCAAAGACACCCCAGTCGACAACCACGAGCTTGTACGCAAGGTGGCTGTCCCCTACCTCAGGTCTCGGTACATGTTGTCCACCGATGAACGGCTTGGCCTGACGCGTCTTGTCGAGCCCGATACCTCCCCTGCTGCTCCCTCGCACGTGTCCCGGAGGGCTGGCAGACGCCTCCCACCCACTCCAGCAGGCCGTCCAAGAGGTCGGAGGCGGAACCGGAGCCGGAGCCAGCTCCGTGTGATGCAGTCGTGGTCGAGAAGCTCAGCCCAGCACACAAGCAGGAGAAGGAGTGGGACGTACTACGTGATGCCAGGGAGGGATTGGGTGCAGGCGGCTCGTCGACGCAAGGGCCGATTCGGTTGGCCAGCGAGAGCTTTGGCGGGGGCGGGTTGGTCGCCTGGTCTGTACATATGCGCGAGGCGAGCGAAGGCTTGGCCGCTGGGTGTTGACGCACATCGTCGTTCCCGGAGTCGGGCGGCCACACCCCGCTGCCGGAGCCAGCTCCCGGTGAGCCCGGGGAAGAGCAACATGATCACGACCTCATGCCCCGCTGCGAGGTCCGCTATCCCCGCCGTCCTCCCATCCGGACAGGACAGGCCAACCGACCTCGTCAAGCTGGCAAAGCACCAATGGAACACCGACAACACCACCCAGGACAACGGCACCACACAGCCTGACGTCCTCCTGCTGCGTTGCCCATTACTCCTGGGCTCCCGGATGCGCAAGTGTGGCGGTTGAACGTGCCGTAGACTCCAGACCATTCTGAGGTCATCGCGCTCATACTCGTAAGGCCGCCGTCACCGCGGTGCGTCTTCTTCAGTGGTTTGGCGTGGCGGTCCCAGGACTCTCCCCATCGGTCCCAGCATTGTGGTGCGATCTTCTCGAGCCGCGCCCACTCCTTTTGTCATTCGAACGATCGCAACGTGCGTGGCGACGCGCGTTTTGGCACCATGCGCTCCATTGTTACAGACCGCCACAAACAATCAGATGAGAGGTCGCTCCTGCCACTTCAACGGAGTCATCGCTGACTGAAGGCATCACCATCACTGATGAGACGGCAACTGCGCCGCTGCCCCGTCAACCACAACGACACTGGGTCACTGCCAGTGTTTGCAGCACCCGTGATGGTGCGAGCGGTGGCGCGGCCACTCCACTCCTCGCCCCGCCGCGCATACATAAGAAGCAGTTCTCTAACCTCTAACTCATCTCATCTAACCAAGCAAAACAACTCGCCACCACAATGCCCGAGACCCCCTACAACATCTTCACCATGTTCAAGACCCCCGCCGCCGCTCCCGGAGCCGAGGCCGAGGTTGAGGGATACAGCCTCGACTCCGACGCCGGCCCCACTACCGGGACCTCCTACAATATCTCTGCCACGTACAAGGCCCCCGCTGCGGCCTCCGGGGCCGAGGTCGAGGGCCACAGCGTCGACGTCGACGCGGGCCCCAGCACCGCGGCCGCCAACCTCCAGACCCGCGGCAGCATCAATCTCCCTGGTCCCTCCACAGCTCAGACGCCTGAGACCCCGAAGACAGCCGACGCATTTGCAGAGTGGCTTGCCGGCACCCGCAGCAACCCGTTCCAAGGGCACTCGCTCCACCCCAACCCCGGGATGTTGGCGTCCGGAAACGTCCGGCCTCTTACGGCTGCCAACCTCCGGGCCTTCCTGGGCGAGCCCGAGGTTGTGGAGACCCCTCTCCCGGCAGTAAACCTCCCAACGGCTCCCTCCGCCACTCCTGGCCTCCTGGCCGCCGTTGGGCTTTTAGTTGCCCCCCTCATCGGTCCGGCAATCGAGACCATCCTCGCCATTGTCTCCCTTGCACGTGAGGGCTTGAAGGCGGCGCGCAAGCCGGTCCAGGTCTTCCGCCGCCGCGCGCGCAAGGTATTCGCCAACCTGTTCTGCAAGGAGCTCCCGGAGATCCTGGAGGCGTTCGTTAAGGACATCGGCCAGGACACCGGCCTCGACATCCTGGATTTCCTCATCGGCCCAATCCGTGCCGTCTTCTCCATCTTCGCACTCCTGATGAACCTCGTAGAGTGGTGGGCACGCCTGACCTTCGACACTTTCGAGGTTCTCTACCTCTTCAACTGCCTGCTCGCCAAGGGGATTGCACACTTCATCCCCGGCGGTCTCCGCGTCGTTGTGCTGGTCCTGGAGGGGCTCGTCAAGACGGCCATCAACCTCCTCCTACTGGTCGTCAACATGATTTTCCGCATCCTCAGGTTCCTGGAGCGTGTTGTGCGCGACGGGAGCCTCTGGCCCCGCACCACCATTTTGGATGATTAAACGGGCCACATCCGCCACCTTCCAAGTCGAGCGGTGTTGTATTATAACCGAAAATGTATGCAGTCTGTTGTAATTATTACTGGGCTCTGTTTGCGCAGCTCCTCTAGTGTATGGGTTACATGGAAGTGAGAAAACCACCCCCATCAATTCCACGTGACATACACGCTCAATTTCCACACATTGTGGCATGCGTCCCACCAAAGAACCACAGTCCGTCCTCTGTGGCGATACACACGAATCTCCATCCACTCCTATCCGTGCACTTGTCCGCAGTGCATACAACCATTCCAGTGCTATCTCATTCATAATGGGGCCACACACCGCCTCGAACTACAAGGCCAGATTTGACCCGTCAGCGTGGCCCATTGTTCTGCCAGCCAGGTCGCCACCAGCCGTCCTGTTGATCACCGCCCCGCCCCTCGCATTACCATTTATATGCTTCTGTGTACCTTTCATTCTCCGTGTTGGCCACCCACACAGGATTTCCATCGTGAGGTTCTCACATCCAGTCTACCTAGTGTTCGATTGCCGATTGCTTCAACGCAACCCCCAGCAACCACGGCCTCGACTCTCACGCCCGCGACAGTACATTCTCTTCCGAAACCAGTCGAAATCATCCCCCAACTCCCTTCAAACGCAGAGACACATCCAGATCCAATATGACCAACCCCCCTGTAGCCAGCTGCGCTCCAACAAGCCAGGGTCATCTCCAGCACCCACCGCTCGCCGGCCCCTCTAAGCGTCGACCACCACCGCCGCCTGGTTTCGAGACCCTGCAGCAGGTGCTCGACGCTCCATGGGACCCCGAGCAACCGCCCGAACCCGACTATCCCTACCCAGAGCAGCCGCCTGAGCCCGAATACCCACACCCAGACGACAGCAGACCCAGCGACTATCTTTGGGACGACCCAGTCCGGCCGGACGGGGATTTCGAAGCGCAACTTGTAGAGCCTTGCCACTTCATCGTCACTCCGATCCCGCGGAAACCCAGCCCTGCCAAGAGATACCACAGACGGCGAGCGGTGCCTGATCGTTCACACCTGCGCCGCGATGTCCTGAAGAAGATGGCCTACCATTGGCATTATCAAGCACAGCAGGCTGCAGCGGCGGCTTTCAACCGCGTCTATGGCATTGAGAGCTGGGGTGATGACGAGGCCAACAGCGACGAACAAAGGCCTGCCGACGGCCATGAGAGAGATGCAGGTCAAGCAAACGACGGCGAGGGAGCAGACTGCAACAGTATGGAGGTCGATGAGGTGCCGACGGCATGAGATTGATTCGTGCCACGACGGCCTGTGCCGACACCTCACGTTATCTGCCTGCCATTGCCTCTCTTCAACGGGACATCAGATGCCTGCATACACGATACATCAACCACGTTTCGACACTTGAAACTATTGTGGTTCCATTTCCTATTTCGATCACTATGCAGACGAATGATTCCTTTCGAGTGATTCCTTTTACAATGTTCCAGGGTCCCAACAATTCGAGGCAGAGATGGCCTAGACAGACTCTTCGATGCGGACAATGGAGCCGTCCTGACGCTTCTCCATACTGCTTGGGGTGACATTCCGGCCACGAGGGACTGTCGAGACAACCCGGGTGACGCCAGGGATGCTGTGGTCGAGGGCGAGTTGGCCGTGGCTCGTGCCCGCCATCATCTGCTTGGCGCCCGTGGTGATGGCGCGCTTGGTGTCGCTCAGGAAGAGGATCTGGAAGCAGGCGCCGATGATGACGCCGGCAATGTTGGTCAGGACACTGAGGGCCGTGTACTTCTTCGGGAAGACGAGGCTCGGGTGTCCCCAGTAGACGGCGGCGGCCATGCGCGAGCCGAGGTCGCGGGCGGTGTTGATGGCCGCGCCGTTCATGCTGAACGAGATGATGACGAGGAAGAAGGCGAGGGAGATGAGGACGGGACCGGTGGTGGGCGCGATGAAGATGTTGGTGGGGTCGAGGATGCCGAAGACGACGATACCCATGACCATGTTCATCATGAACTCGTTGAAAAAGACCCAGCCGAGGTTACGACCTGGCAGGATTGTCGCCTCGATAGCCGACGCGGGGCCGAGGGGCGTGAAGATTTCCCTGATCTGGCCGGCTGCCTCCATTTTATGCGTGATCTCGGAGAGCGACTCGTGATACTGGCCGATGACGATGAGCGAGCCGACAAAGGCGCCGAGGAGCTGAGCAACGATGTAGAAGGGGACCTTGCGTAGCGGGAAGCCCTTGAAGATTGTGAACGCGATGGTGAAGGCAGGGTGGAAGTGGCCACCAGAGGTCGAGGCACAGGTGACGAGCGCCAGGAGGATGGCGGTACAGTAGGCAAACCCCACAGAGAGCATGGAACCGACTGTGGTTTGGCCTTCGGCGGTCGAGAGGTAGAAGGTGCATGCAGCGCCCTGCGGTCGGTCAGCGGCCGGCTCGGCTCGGCGCGGTGGCACTTACCATTCCACCCCAGCAGTAGAGGAAGGTGCCAAAGCACTCTGCGACGCACTCTGCCAGCAGGCGCGGACGAGCGCGCTCATAGCGCATATACCACTCGGGAGGGGCGGGGTGCTCGACGACGTGAACCTCCGGGCCCTCGCGCTCCATGAAGACATCGGTGACACCGACTGTAGTGCTTGTGTCAGGATTGGTGTTCACGAAGGCAAGGAAGGAGTTGGAGGAACAAGACACTTGGGGGTAAGGGTCTGGGTGGTGAAAGGACTCTGGAGCAGATGCTACTCACTCTCAAGGTCGCCGGGCTGGCGGTGAGGACGTTCGTGGGCCATGGTCGTGGTTGGCGACAGTCGCAAGCTGGCTGGGTCAAGTTTGAGCGAGGGCAAACCAAAGTCAAGCAAGTACAGGACTTGTGAGCGCAGGCTGGTGGGCACCACTGGCCCCGCGGCTCATGACTCCTTTTGTACTATCGGTGCGTGCATGGGAGGCCGCGTCGATAGATAGTATGCACGGACGGGACCCGGGGGCCCAAACTCTGCCACGTCCAGGAGGTGCCCACCCGCCCAGTCGCCTCTCTCCCCGGGCGCGAGGTAGGCGCCGCCAAGCGCGGCCGCGTATCCCACCAACCAGTCGTCAATGTCGCGGCCTGATGCGAGGCACCTGACATCCCCCCAACCCCCCCCCCCCCCGCGCGCCGTGTCAAGCCCGAGGGTAAGCCGAGGCGCGGCTAATAATACTGGCCAAGGGCGTACACACGCGCTGTGCCAGCCGGCTCCGCTCCTCATCGTCATTGAGCTGCCGACCTTGTGGCTCTCTTGCTGGATCGGATTCGCGGGTCGGGGGAAGCACGCCGTCGGCCTCGCTGCCCTGCATCCCCAGATGCCCCGCAGCATCTGGAAGCGGGCCCACTGCGCGCTGATCGCCGATGCGCGCGCAGCAGGGTGCCCCATACCAACGGCGGTTGTACGAGGATGGATGTCGAAAACACGGGCCAAGGCACGCCACCACTGCCTATTCTTGTCAGCACTTGCCCTGCAACCGTGCCGGCGCCCGGCAGACCTACGGAGTATCCCACACAGCGCAACCGTTCACAATGGTCTCCGCAGCCCCATACTGCTTTAGCCGTTGCTGTCCAGACTGCTGCTGCGCAGAGACATGGTCTGTAGATGCTCAACTAGTGCCAGAGGTGGGGAGGTGGGGCTGGCCACGAGTGACGTTAGCCGCGTACATAGCTCGTGCCGCTGTAAACATCATCGTGCGCGTTAGATGCTACCAGAATGGGGTGTCCACACACGGGGAAAACCGACAATTCCCCTAACATCTGTGCATGCCGCCTGTGCCGAGCTGGTGACTGTGCTGCTGCCGTATCCCAGTCAACAGCTGACCGCTCTTGGTTGGGGACAAAACCGCAGAATGACGTCGTGTGGCTAGCCATTCGTCCACGTCGCTCCCAGAATAGTTGACACGGCAAAACGCCAAGTTATTCCTTGCTTGTCCTCATTGAATGCCGAATAGCGAAACACAAGCTCGCTTCTCATCCATCGACCATGGACCGCATGCTGCTCAATGCTGCAACAATCCACGGAATTGCGCAACTCGTTTCCGCTTGGTGCCTGTGCCGGCTGTGCCGAGCTATTCATGTCGCACTGAGTGTGGTGGCATGTGACCCTCGAGTGGCTTGATCGTGCTCGCACCAAATCGCAGAGGTGGCCAGCGGCCGACGCTGCTCACCTGGCTGCAGTTGACGTCTTGGTGAGGTCGGCTGTCGGTTACCTGGTATCTAATCGTCTATGACTGTTGCGCCTGCTGAAGGACCGGCGGCCGCAAACGATACCGCCATCATATCTTGTCAACTGGAGATGACACCAGCGTGCTGCGGTCGCTAGCGTCGGTACCGACTCCACTGTCCCACGGAATGTAGTCTGTGGCCCCGCTCGCTGCTGCGGCCGGCAAGGTGGGTTCAGCCTGGGGCTAGTTCCATCCTGAACCTACGTAGCCGGCCGTGTCCGCCATTGGTCGTGACGGATATGAGCGAGGATTGTCGAGTGCGAGGCAGATATCTGGCCGGGGCCGTGTTGGCCGGGACCGAGGTCTTCACACCGCCTCCGCTCGCCGACCCAGCATTCGGGCCCCGCTCTCGGGCCCCACTCTCAGACCTCGGGCGTTTCAGTGGCCTCGCGCATATGCGGTGAAGACCCGGCGTCTCGGCGTTGCGGTGAGCTGAACTGAGCGACGGCGGCGGGTTAAAGCGGGGGCGACTTGGTCACTGGCCGTATGGTGCCCCAGCGGCGAGTGGGTATCCGCTTGCCCGCGCTGACCAACACCATTCCTCGCCGGCGAGGCCATCATCTTCATCATGTGAGGTTGTTCAGCAAGTGCACAGTCGCTGAGTGGACGACGCTGACTCAGAATCAGTCAGTGGCCACAGACATGCCAACTGCAAGGCACCATGTGACCCGGAGGGATGTCAGACGGCTGGCCGGTTGCTGGGCTGTCGATGAGCTCGTTGGGCATGGCGTAGCGACTGTACCGAGCGGATGAGGGCGAGAACTGTGGCTTGCACGTGAACGTCGTGGCGCCGGACGGAATCGAGCGGTTTGCTTGTGGCCTTGTGGGTGATCTCTTGAAAACGCAATACAGGCATCGAACAATCCACTTGCCACGATGTTGAGCCAGTGAAGAGAATGATCAGAACGAAGACGAGGGGAAGAAATCCGCCATCGACTCAGCCCGGGCGAGATATAGCTCAAGAGCAAGGCGCTCTGATCCCCCTCGGTCAAGTCTCGGTCGCCGGATTGCGGCCGTACCAAGCGTGCTGACCGATCGTATGTCGCACCACGTTCGTAGCGGCCGAGAAGGCGACGAACGACGCAGGTGGTCCATGTTTAGATGGCACCGGGTGCTGGACTCCGGCTCGTCATCAGGATGACTGGCGGGCGCGTGATGGCGAGGGCGAGGCATCTTCCAGCGAGCCTAGCTTGCTAGTCTAGTGTGCTGCGTTTCGGGGTGAGCCTTGTCTGTTTGCGTGGTATCCGCCGAAATATGGGCATCTTGGGCCCATGAGCAGTCGAGTGCCGTCGATCTTGGCTGACACTTACACTAGGCGGGAGGGGAGCGATGTTGGTCAGCGGGCGGCGGCTCGAGCCGCCGAGGAGGTTTGGAGCAACCGCGTCGTCGCTGTGAGTGAGATTGGCGTTGCTCGCTGCCTTGAAAGGACAAGACGCGACCAGACAGCGAGCAACGCGTTGAGGACCGCTGGGTGCCATGTCGAGCCGTGACGGAAGAGTCAGAGTGTCCGCTGCTTCAAGATGCCGCGGGGCCCACAATGAAGACAGGACAAGGACGGGGCGATGACGACACGGGGCCACGGAAAACGACGACCGACGGTGGAGGTAAACAAACGCGTCTGCGCGCTGCGCGCTGCGTGTGCTGTGTCGCGTGGTCGTCGCGCAGGCGGCGCGCGTGATTCAAGTAAGATGGAGAGAACAGAAGAAGATGGCAAGACGAGGACGCGTTTGGGTGTCGAACTTTGGCCGATCAGAACGCCATGGTAGGATGCCGGCCTGGACGACGGCAGTGCCGCCGCCAACAACAACCGCCAAATCGAAATTGTCCGACGCGCTTGGCACTTGACAATAACCACCAGTCTGCGGCCGGCGACGATGCCCTCGGTAGAATGCACCACCGCAACAGTAGTGACAGCACGCCAGCCGCCAGCCGCCAGCCAGGCCATCGGCTGCATCCTCGGCCCCGAGGATGTGGCGCTGCACAGAACACGGACCCACTCGTCCCGCGACGCCACCGCGTTCCGCGGGTGGGCGGAAGGACAGACATGACGGCAGCAGCCAGCAGCCAGCAGCGGCAGGCGGCGCGTGCGCGAGCGAGCGAGCACGCGTCAAGACGCGGGCGGGGCAAACACCGACCGAGGCAGCCCAGCTCGAGTCCAGCGCTCTTCTTGTCTTGCACGACTCGACCCACGCTCACAGCATCACCCACTCCACCAGCGTGATGCTTGCGCTCGCCGTCGCTGCGCTCCTCCTCGCCACATCCGCCGCCGGCGCACCCGTCGCCGAGGGCACGACGCACACCTGGGCCAAGCGCGACACCCAGGTGTTCGGGCAGCCCATATGGGTCGTCGTGCTGATCGTCGTCGGCGCTGTCGTCGGGCTGAGCATCATCGGGCTCATCATTGTGCGTGCGCGGGGTGTGTGCGTGCAGCACTGACCGCAGAAACACTTCACCGGGCGTAATCCGTTCCAATCCAGCGGGCGGACCAACGGCGGCTCGACATACCCCGCCACGCACAACTACTACAACGACAACGCGCACCAGCACCACATGATCCAGCAGCAGCAGGACTGGGACCGCCAGCAGCGCCAGCAGAACGAGTGGCACGAGCAGAACTATGGGTATCAGGCGCAGCAGAACCAGCACCACTACTAGGTGTGGGCTGCGGGGGGGGGGGGGGGGGGGGATGATAGTGCAGGTCGGCCGTTGGGGTGGACGTCGAGCCTGGGCGCGACCGCGACACCGCTGCGGGCGGAGAGCTTCTTGTCGCTGTGCATATGTATCATAGGTCGAACACGGCACAGTGCAAAGTATACATGTAGCATCAAGTTCGTGTCGTGATTCCTCTTCGCGTGACAAACTTTCCCTCCCCCCCCGGCCCCTTGAACCCCTTCTATTGCAGCAAGCACATTAATTCTATCCGCTCTATAGATACTCTTCGGTCTGCGCGCATGCCCGTGCGGTATTGTTGGCTCGTGTGTTGCGCCGTCGCCGTGGTCATCACTGTGTGACTTTTGTGTGTTTGGTATTCGGCCATCTGGTGCTGTTGGGTCGTGGCGAGGCGTTGCGATTGTCGTCGCGACTATCGGCAGGGTTGTTGGTCGCCATGCAGGTCGTTCTTTCCCCCATGTCGCGAGTATCAAACGGGGCTGCTCCTTTCAGCCGGTCCGAGTCGTGCGAGAACAAGACTGTGTGGTGAAGGGTAGTCCCGGTGATGGGTAGTCACCGAGTTGACCTTGGCGAATGGTGCCAACCCTCAGTCCGAGCTGCAGAGGCCTGGTATTCCGCAGCTAGGCTGCGCGCAATCCCGTGCTACGCCGCGCTACGCAGGCCGATCAGGCCCAGGCATGGGGTATGGTGGCGGCCCGCTCGGCGGCGGCGGCGCATTGGTGACCGCGACGCAGAACACCACGATACCGAGCATGGCCGCGACCGCGAGCGCGATGAACAGCGTGCGCCAGAAGCGCACCGTCGCGCGTCCGACGGCGCGCTCGCGCGCCCGCAGGACAATCTCGAGCTCGCGCGCGCTCGAGAGCACGGCGCGTGCCTCGACATCCCCCCCCCAGTGGACGTAGCGCGCGGCCGAGTGCGCGTGCCGCGAGTCGGTGCGCGCGTGCGCGTACGCCGCGGGCAGGAGCGGCGCGGTCTCCGTATACCGCGCCGGAAAGGGCTCGTAGTGCGCCGTCGTGGGGTCTGGCAGGGGGCGCAGCGAGCCCGCCGGCGGCGTGGGCATGTACGATGGCGGCGTGGTGGGCGACGCGCGGGACGAGGTCGACGAGTTGGACGAGCGGGTCATGATTGGCGGCATTGGCGGCCGGCGGGACGCGGCAGCGTCGTGCGTGGAGTGGCTCGGGCTCGGCGGCTTGGGCTCGGTGTCTGCCGTCGTTGTGGGCGAGGTCGCGCGGCCTGGGACGTCAGCACCGTGTCGACGAGCGCCGGCCTCACCAGCCAGCCACAGCCCCGCGGGGACGGCGTCGGGCTCCTGCTTCGGCGAGCCGACCTTGAGCGGCGTGTGCGAGTGTGGTGGCGCTGGCGGCGCGTATGGCGGCGTGTCGTGTGTCGGCATTGTGATGTGAGCACTGCAAGAAGTTGCACGCTTGTTGGTCGTTTCGTCCAAATCGGTGAGTCAACTCCTCGTGTCGCGCAAACATTCCAGGCACTGCGTGATTACAACCCTTTCGGATCCGGCGGCGCCGATTAATACATTTTTGGACCCGCGAGTAGTCGGTGGCAAAATGCAAGGCCACGCGAGGTGGCTGCCAGGATCGCAGGATCAGGCGTGCGGGCTTGGTCAAATCACGCCACAGGCCACAGGAAATCATGCACGCCCTCTCCCACGCCCACAATAGTACCAATACTAACACATGGCATGCAGCTACAAACGATAATGAAAGAGACCAGAGTTGAGCTTGGGCGCGCCAGCAGCGCGTGACTATATGGTATGTGCGTTTGCGATCCAGAGCAGGGTATTGGGCCAAGACAGGGTGACAGGCTGCCCGATGGGACAGTCCGCCATTCCAAAAACAACAGCCTGCCTACCAGGCACTTGATCATCGTCGTAATGTTCATTGAATCGGTCGTCTAGTGTGGAAAGTTGGGGGTTGGGTTGTCGGCGAAGCATGTTGCACTCGACGCCGACACAACGCGTACGACGCTAGGCGTGCGTCGTGTCGAGTGGCGGGGACGGGGCAGACGACTTTGTTGTTGTTTCCGCTCCGCCAAATCCGCGTCGCACTCAGGGGAGCGGAAGAGGCCACTCGTCGGGGATCTCGAGTGACACCGCCCAAAACAGTAGCACGAGCAACAGCACGCCCAGTCCCACGTAGATGAGTGCCGCGAGCGCAATCGCCGTAAGGAAACGCCCCAGCGCGCGGTTCGTCGCCGCCTCGTACTGGTGCATGGCGAGGTCGCGCTCGTGCTCGTACCGGATCACGCTCGCCTCGATGCCAGCGGGCGACGCAGCATAGTACGTCGTGTACCCGGGGCAGTGGAACTGCGGGTTGGGCGAGTGCTGTCTCAACCGCCGGGGGAGGTGGTACGAGAACACTTTTGGCTGATGCCGGGACGGCGGCGTGTGGTCGCCATGTGGCGGGTGGAACGGGTGCTGCAGTGGCGATGGTGTGTAGTTGCTTGCGCTGGCGCTCGGCGCCCCGTTCGAGTGCGGCGGCGTGGGCATGCCGTGCATGCTGTGCGCGGGCGCGCACGGCGGTGTCGTCGGCAGCGGCGGGCGCGAGGAAGGCAGCCGCACGGCCGTCCACGTACGGGGCGGCTCGCGGCGCACGGCGTACAGGCTCGATTGGGAGATGGAGCTGTCGCCCGAGTCGTTGCCGCCGCCGCCACTGCGCGAGTGGTGCGCGCTATCTCTTGCGGCGTGCGAAGCCGTGCCCAGCATGGGTGTTGTTTCTGTTGCGCCGTCTGTGGTGTGAGCTGGGGAAAGTGGTGGAAAAGGCAGGACGGGGGGGTGGAGCCATCCGACGCCCGACGTCACTTACATGGTGGAGGGCTGTCGTCGTGTGGAAACGACGATTTTCTTCCTATCGACGGCATGGCGGTATGCGTTATGTGTGAAGTGGGTGCGATGCAGATGTGAGAAATGTATGCAAAGTTGCGTTGGTGGTGGTCGAGTGCGTGTGCTTGCAAGCAAGTGCGTGTGCGTGTGTGCGCGTGGTGGTGACAGGTTGTATGGAGTGTGTGGGTAAACCGGGGTGTTTGCAGTGGGTGATTGACTGACAAATGCAGAATAGTGGCTGCCGTAGTACGCTTTAGTTGAAAACATTTAGGCAGGGGGGCGGCGGCGGCGGCGGCGGCAGGCGCAGCGGGCAGCATCCAGGCAGCGCCAGCGCCAGCCAGGCTGGGTAAGCCCAAATTGGCTGCGGGATGACTACAGCACCTGCCAGCAGACTGGGTGCCAAGGCGTGGCCGCAGCCGTAGAGCCAGGCCTGGGCCGGCGCCCTGCCTCGGCTCAGAGCCACTGTGCCCGACACCACCCTGACATCACGCACTTGGCACCGTCACCCAGCAGCGCACAAAGGCCCTTCCAGACAACGCCACGACACGAGGGGGAGTGACACGGCCGCACGTGACGTGTCACATGACCTGCACGCGACACTCGCGTGCGCCGCCACGTGCGCCGCCGGAGCCCCTCGCTTGCCCCGCCATGATCCGCCCGGCTCCGCTTAACGCTCTCGGCCCGAGCGATGACGGCGGAGAAGTACCACGCCCGCTGGGTGCCAAGTGCCGCAGCCTGCCGCAACACAAAGTCGTCGTCGCAGCCGTCGACACACTCTCCATCACACACTCACCATGCAGGCCTCCCGTATCGCCCTCTCGCGCTCCTCGACCCTCGGCTGGATCGGTCTCGGCGCCATGGGTGAGTGTGTCGGTGTCCCTAGCTCGCTGGCAATGGCCAAGGCCGCCGCCGTCGACGCCCGCGCCTGCGGAACTGGCCCGCTGACGCTCCCCCAGGCAACCCCATGGCGACCAACCTGTACACCAAGGCCGTCGCCGCCGCCGCGGCGCACGCCAAGGCCGGCCGCGCGACCGAACAGCCCAGCATCGTCATCTGCGAGCCGTCCGACGACAACGCGCGCGCGTTCGTCGAGGGCGTCAAGGCCATCTCGGGTGCCGAGGCCGCCGCGCGTGTCAAGCGTGTCGACAACCCCGCGCTGTGAGTTTGCTCGCCAGACCCCAGCTCATCCCCAGCCTCGTCAAGGACGCTGCGCGCGTCTTCACCATGCTGCCGTCGACGCCGCAGGTCGAGGCCGTCTACCTCGGCGACCAGGGCCTCGTCGCTGGCCTCAAGGGCGCCGACGCGAGCGTCAGCCTCGCCGAATCGGTCAAGGCTGCGCCGTGGCTCCTCGGCGACGCGGCCGACACCGCCATCCCCGCCGGCAAGGCCAACTCCCACTCGCTGTTCGTCGACCACACGACGCTCGACCCTACTGCTGCGCGTCGTATCGCCGACAGCGTGCACGAGCAGACGGCGCTCGACGCGCTCATGATCGACGGCCCCGTGTCGGGTGGTAAGTAGCATTGGCTGCGAGCGGGCGCGGCGCTGATCATACTCCCAGGCATTGGAGGCGCCAAGGCGGGCACGCTCACGATCATGTTCGGCTCGGCATCCGAGCTCGCGACCGCCCTCGCGTCCCCGCTCATGCAGTTCATGGCGCGCGCGGGAGGCGTCGTCCCCTGCGGTGGCAGCGGCGCCGGCGTCGGCGTCAAGGTGTGCAACAAGTGAGTGCGGCGGTGTCTCCAGCGGTGTGGGCGGCACTGACCCGGCACCAGCCTCGTCCTTGCCATCAACCAGATCGGCCTGGCCGAGGGCCTCGCCCTCGGCAAGGCGCTCGAGATCGACCCTGTGCTCCTGCACAACATCTTCAACACGTCGTCTGGTGAGTGGGCGTGCAAGGTGCAGCCACTCACACCCCCAGCCCAGTCATGGTCATCAAAGGTCAACTCGCCCCTGCACGAGGTCGAGGGCTCGCCCGGCTCGCGTGACTACTCGGGTGGTTTCCAGACCAAGCTTATGCTGAAGGTGAGTATTGGCGGTGATTACAAGGGGCGGTCGAGCAAAGGTGGCAGGAGCAAAGGTGGCAAGGGCAAAGGCGGCAGAGATACTTTGCCCGCCCAGCCGCCCTCGAGCTTCGCTCGCAGATACTGTCGCCGCCCACCCACCCTGCTGCGCGAGCGAGAGACTCCCCGCCCACCCACCCCTTCACCCGGCTAGTAATGCCACCACCCACCCCTCCACCCGGCTCCGCCTCCCCCCACCCTCCCACCTCCCCTACTCACACCCCCAGGACGTCGGCCTCGCCCTTACCGCCGCCCATGCGCACAACCTCCCCACTCCCCTCACCTGGGCCGCTGGCTCTGTTTACGACGCCGTGTCGAAAGACGGCGAGGGCGAGCTTGGCACCAAGGACTTTTCGTGAGTAGTAGTCACCTCCACGCCCGATAAGACTGACACGTGCAGGGTCGTGTACAAGTGGCTCAATGACCTGAGGGAAAAGGGCGTCGAGGAGGGCTTCAAGGCCGGTGCCCCGGGAGACAAGCAGTAGGGTGTGGGTGGGCGGGCGTCGGTGTGGGTAGTTTGTATGCAGCAGGCGTTGCTCGTCAAGGGGCGAGTATCAAGTATGCATGAGTGCCATCTGCCTGCCTGGATCTCCCGCATCTCGATGCTTTGCCTCATGGCCGACTGGGTATTTCCATGAGCGAGTTTGCGTTTTTTGCTGAGCCCAATCTAGGAACATGGGGTGGGTGTTCCTGACAGTTTCCATGGGCGCGCGACCCGCGGCCCAACGGGCAGCTCTTTTTTTGCCCACCGAACGCGCACCAGCACGCAGTAGTGACCCAGGGAATCCTCCCCACGGCGCCGCCTCTGCCGCCGCCACTGCACCGCCAGCCGGCCAGTGGCACGCGGCACGGGCTGCATACTCCTCCTACATGCAGCAACACAACGGCAGCACGCGCCGCCGCCGCCGCCGCAGCCGCCGTCGCTCAGCGGCTCGTGTCGTTGCCCGACAAGGACGCATCGTGCACAACAGAACACTGCAACCACCACACCGCGCCAGATCCGCCTTGCTTCGGTCGTCCTCTCTCCCATCGATCCCATCACTCCCTTGCTCGCCTCGACCGCGATCTCATCTACCGGATCGACCCCCTCCCCCCGACCACACAACCTCCTCCTTGCCTGCGGGGTGGCGGCTCGACAACGGCTCGACTAACAGGCCCCTCGCCGCATTGACACTCTTTACCGCATCTCGACTGGCCAATACACACGCAGAGCCCCTTGCGCACCACACTCGCCCCCCATCACACCTTCCTGCCCCGCCCCCCCCCCCCCCTCCTTCCGCCCACACAATGGCACAATCACCCACATCGCCAGGCGGCGGTGAACCAGACCACCGCTTCACAATCTCAGACTACATCGACTACGGCGACGGCGCCGTGTCCCCCGTCTCCCCGCAGCGCTCACCCATGGCTCATGTCGGCCCCTCGGCGGCCGCAGGGCCAAGCTACGCGCCCTCACCAGCAGGCCGCGCCGCGCCCGCAGCAGTCCAAGGCTACGCCGCCACGCACATCCGCCCGCTGCCGCGCGTGCCCCCGCTCGCTGCCGCCCAGCTGCAGCAGCACGACCCTCCGCTCGCCGCCGGCCAGGCGCTCGGACCCGGCCCCGAACCCCTCCCAGTGCGTCCTGCAGCTGCAGCAACGGCCAGTGTAGTAAGCGCGCCCATGATGCCTGCTGCTGCCGACGGTGCGGCCACAGCAGCGCTGACTCTGCAGGCCTCGCCCGACGAGCCGCACCCGAGCAGGCCGTCGCCCACCCCGCCCGAGTTGGAGTATGTGCCCCGCCAGCAGCCGACGTACCCGCCCCGCAGCCAGCCGTCGTTTAGCGACTCGCGGCCGGGCGAGCTCAGGCTCAACCGGCCCCCGCCAGAACGCGCGCCGAGCTCGACTAATAGGGTGCCCAAGAGCCATGCGTTCACGCCGCTGAGGGACGAGCCCGGCCCGACGTCGCCGAGCTCGAGCTCGGCCAAGGGCCCAAAGAGCCTTGGGTTCACGCCGCTGAGGGACGAGCCGGGTCCGTCGTCGTCGAGCTCGGCGGCGCCGCCCAGCTCGTTCCAGAGCATCTCGCCGTCCAGCTCGAGCACGCACATCGCGCGCTCGCCATCAGGAGGCAAGACTTTCACACCGCTGGTCCACCATGTCCAGCGTCAGCAGAGCGGGAGCCAAAACTTCCACCCACTGGTTCAGCCCCCATCACCAAGCGCGACGTCTGTGCTCTCGCCCGGATTGAGCCCGTTACCTCCCGGCGCGAGCTCGTTTGCCGGCTCGCCGTACCGCGAGAGCCCGGCAGTCCTGGACGACGACGACGACGAGAAGCCGCACGACAGTGAGAAGGCCGCCCCGCCAGCGCTGGCTGCCAACACCCCGCCGAAGCGTAAGCGCTCGCCCTTCTCCGTCTGGCTCGACCGGATCATCCCCGACTCGCTGCCCTGCCGCTTGCTCGTCCTCGTCGTCTTCCTCGAAGCGATCATCAACATCGCCATCCAAGCCAACATCTTCTGGCGGTACAACCGCGAGATGGACTGCAACGCCGGGGACAAGCAGTGTGAGCGCTTGCCCGTGTACATCACCGTGTTCGGTATCGCCCAGTGAGTGAAGCAAGCGCGAGAACGCAGCGCCAGGCGCTGACACCCGCCAGCGTCGTCCAGGTCGGCTTGACCGTCTACGCCATTCGTACCCGCAACACTATCCAGGTCATCGCATTGGCCATTTTCGGTGCCCTCTTACTCATCTACGCAGTGATCGAAGTGAGCTGCTCACCCGTCGCGTCCGACACCAGCTAACACCCCCCAGATGGCCGAGGTCCGCAAGCTTCTCGGCGACAGAGTCAGCACCGACTCGAACGAGCACAGAGCGTTACTCACGCTCCCGCTCAACGTCCTCACCGGCGTCGTGATCGGTCTCATCGCCCTGGCAGAGTTCACCATCATCGTCCTCACCTACCTCATCTGGCGCGAGTTCGGCTGGAGAATCTACCGCTTCCTCGGCGCCGACCTCCGCATCCGCCGTTACTACCGCGAGTACCAGATCTTCGAGTGTCTCGTGTGCTTCTCCTTCTTCTTCTTCGCCGGCTTTGGCATCCAGTTCATCTTCCTGGTGCTTAACAAGACAGACCCAGAGTACATCCTCACGTGGGTCATGCTCCCGCTGTCGCTGCTGTGGCTCGTCATGGGCGTCATTGCCGCGCGCTGGGAGATCTCGTGGCTCATGGTAAGTGTTGTAGTTGCAGCACGGCCGCAGAACACTCACACCCGCAGGCGACCTTCGACGTCGGCCTCTTCGGCGGCCTCGCGTACTTTATCTTCAAGCTCGTGCGTGTCTTCACCGACAAGGCGCAGGTCATCGACCAGGAGTCGGGCAGACAAGTGTCCAAGTACTACCGCCTCACGTGGAGTCTGTCCGTCTTCACCGCCTTATCCATCGTCATGATCGTCCTCTGCCTCGTGTTCGGCATCATCGTCTGGCGCAACTTTGGCAAGGGACTCAAGGAGGCTGGTGAGTGCTGAGCATCATCCCATCTTCCACGCCAGCTGACACGTCGCAGTTCGCAACAAGACAAAGGACAATGTCCGGGAAAACATTGTGCTCGAGCCGCAGCCACAAACAAAGTTCGGCCAGACCGATCTCAGCGCGCGCCAGGTGCGCCGCTTGACGATCGACTAGAGCGTTCCGGGCTGGTCCCGCGCGCTGCTTGTATTTCCTGTTGTTAGTAGAGGGGCCGACGCACATAGACACTATCCACTAGCTGCGTCGTCGTTGGGCGTCACCATTCATGACACATGGTCCACTGGCTATCAAAGGAAAAGGGAAACGGGTATCTGTGCTGGGCTGCGATCGCCACAAGACTAATACAACAACTACGGGACAAGGCACATGCCAGCGCTAGAAGCAAACCAACATCTATTCAGCAGTGGCAGCGACGGGCGCCGCAGTACTTGTGCCGTTGGCCGTCTCGGCGGCGGCCGCAGCTGGCTCGGCGTCGACGGCGGCGGCGTCCTGCGCCTCGTCCTCGTCGCCCTCAGCCGGCTTGTTGATCCAGTCCTCGAGGCGCTTCTTGGCAGCGTCAAAGTAGCGCTCCTCCTGCGCATCGAGCTCGTCCTCCTCGGCCTGTGGCCTTGCGCGGTGGAAGTAGTCTTCGGTGCCGGGCTGGTAGAAGATGTGGTAGTTGCCAAAGGCGACGCGGAACTGGAGCCCGCTCTTCGTCTCGAACAGCTCGGGGCCGAGCTCGTCGGGCAGCTCGCCGAGCGTGCGGTTCAGGAACGGCTGCTCGACACGGTGCGGTAATCCCTCGGTGGGATGTGTCAAGGCGTAGCTGTCAATGTACTGGCGCCACTTCTGCTCCGCAGTCTCGGGGTCGTCCATTGTCAGGTCCTCACGGGCCAGCAGCTGAACAGCGACCGTCTCGGTGCGGGGGATCTGTCGTGATGTCAGCGATAACTCTCCCAACGTCACGCCGTCACGTACGTATTCAATGCGATACAGGTTCTCATCAGGACCAAGCACACCCTCGGCGTTCATGCGGTAGGCAATTTGCTGGCGCGTGGTCGTCTTCTCCGGTGCACGGTCACGCTGCAGCAGGCTGAGGAGCTCCTGGCTCTTCATGTCGCCGAGGATGGTCTGGGCCTGCTTGCAAATGGCGCTGACCACACGGTCAATAGTGAACATGGTGTACGCCTTGTTGCCAAACATGAGACGCAGCGTCTCCTCGTACGTAGGAGGGTCGAGGTCGTTGTCGAATAGTCTCTCGGCAAGGGCCAGGAGGTGGTCGTAGTAGTGGACCGAGGGGTTCTCGCCAGCCTCGATACCAAAGTTTGCGGTCGCAGGCTCGGCAAGACCCAGGCGGATGGCAACTGGGTTGATGGGCTGTTTTCTCTCGGCGGCGAGCTGCGCAGCAATCGTCTTGCACAGCACAAGGCGCGAGTAGAGGATCTGGAGGAGACGGATGAACACGTAGTAGTGGTTGTTGGCAAAGAAGTTGCCAGCACGAGTGGGCTTGGGCGCAGGAACATCAGGAGCGTCCGAGGCTGCCGACTCATCCGACGCGTCAAGCTGGACCCAGGTCTGCTCCGAAGCCTCAGCGTCGGCCTTGTCCTTGGCCACGGCCTCGGCAACCGCAGCAGGGTCAGCAGGCGTGGGGATGGGCGTCTCCGCACGGTCGGGGGTGTCCAATGCAGAGTCGGCACCATCATCAGGGCCAGGAGTGGACGTGTTCTCGCGCTGCTTGAGGCCGTCCTTGTCGCCGGCGGCCTTGAGCAGCTGCTTGCGGAGCGAAGGCTCGGCCTTCTTCTTCTTGGCGGCGCTTGAGTCGTCGTCATCGCCTGCCATGCTGGCGTCACCGTCCGAGTCGCCGTCCGACTCATCAGAGCCGTGCTCGGCATCTCCAAACTCGGCATCAAACGCATCCTTGTCGAACATGAAGAAAAGGGGCACAAACTCGCGGATCTGAGTCTCAATACGCTCCTTGTCCTGGGCGTTCATGTTGGGCACGCGGTCGAGGTAGCCAAAGATGAGCTTGAGAGAGTCCTTGAGAACCTCGACATCCTTGAACTCGAACTGGAACTGGAAGCGAGCGCGAGGCGAGTTGCGAGGGCGAAGCAGGGCGTTGCGCGCGTTGGCCTGCTCCCGGCGGCGTGCCTCAATCTCGGCAATCAAGCTCTTGGCGGCAAGCGTCTTCTTGTCGGCAGCCTTGAACACGACGCCCTGGTGGTCGAGGGCCTTGTAGAAGTTCTTGGCGTCCTGCTCACGCCACACACGGTTCCACTCGCGCTGAGCCTTCTTCCATTCCTCGTCCTTGGCCTTGAGACGGTCCAGCACGATGGGGAGGGCAGTGACGGGGTTCTCGTGGAGAGCACGGATGATGTCAGGACCAAGCTCCTTGCCGTACACCTTCTTGATGATACGCTGGTAGATGGACCTGCTGTGGCCACCGAGGCCGGCCTTGAGGTTGAAGTGGGAGCGCTCCTCGGGGTCCATGGTCTGGATCTTGTTGTTCAGAGGCTCAAGCAGAGCAATGGTGCGCAGGTTGGCCTCGATGTGGAAGTCGTACTCGTGACGCTCCTCCTCCGACTTGTGCAGCGCCTCCTCGTACGCGTTCTTGCGGTGCGCAAGGAAGGGAGCGGCGTCCTCGGCCGCCCAGGTGGGGTGCGAGACCCACTCGTCGTTGAGCACCTCCCAGCACATGGCGTCACGGCCAGTGCAGTTGAGGTTGATCTCCGACTGCGGGAGCTTGCGGTAGCTGGGGCCCGACGTCTTGACCTTGGGACCCGACAGGTCGGGCTTGACGCGCTCGAGCATGGGTGTGTTCTCCGACGTCTGGTTGTCGATGTTGATCATGCCACCGAAGCCGTAGCCGCTCTGGGCAGTCGTGGCGCGGCCGACGCTGCCGAGGTCGTCAATGCCGACGATGCGCCTGAACATTGTCCAGACCTCGCCCGAGTCGCCGATGAACTCCTTGGCACGCTCAAGGAGAATCTTAGCGTCGATCATGTCCTGGGTGAACAGGTTGATGAGCTTGAGGAACTCGTGGTAGGTGACCTTGTCGTCGATGAACTTCTTGACCTTGTCAAAGAAGGCGACCTCGTCGGGGGAGGCGAGCGTCTGCGGCGGCGTGGTCGTCGTCGTGGCGGCCGCTTCCTCCTCAACAGGGCTGTCGGCCTTCTTCTACAAACATGTCAGTGCCTGCGCTCGGGCGTCTGTGCCAGTGACTCACCTTCTGCTGGGCAGCCTTGCCCTCAGGACCGGCCCGACGCTTCTTGGCCGCGGCGGGCTCCTTGACATCCTTGCGCTTCTGACCCGCGGTCTGCGTCTGGGTGCTAGAGGCGGCCTGCATGAAGTTGCCGAGGCCGAAGCCACCGCTCTCCGGTAAGAACTGCTTGAACTCGGCGAGGAGGTCGGGTGCGTGCTTGAACAGATCGATCACCTGCTCGTACACCTGACACGGTCAGCCATGTTTCTGCTGCTACACCAACTCACCTCCTCGATCTTCTGATCACGCTGGTACGTCTGGAGAATCTCCAGGAAATTCTTGTACGTCTCGGGCTCCGAGTTGAACCTGTTCTTGATCTTGTTGACGAACGAGATGGCGTGGTTGAACTCGAGGATGGGAGCGCGCGCGCCGCCAGCCTGCTGCTGGGACTGGGGCTGCTGGCCCTGGTGGCCGAGGCCACCGCTAGCGAGGAACTGCGCGGCGCCGGGCGTCGATGGGCCCGACGGAGCGGCAGGGTGCTGCGGGGGCATGTTGACGTTGGGTGGGGGTGCGGCCGCGCGAGGCGGGGGCTGGGCAGACTGGGCGGGAGCGGGGGCAGGGGGAGCAGCACGCTGAGCGGGGTACGGGGCAGGGGGTGGTGGCTGCTGGTAGGGAACAGCAGCCGCAGGAGGCTCAGCGGCAAGTGCCTGCTCGCGCTGCGACTCGCGCTCGCGCTGATCAATAGCCGCAGCGAGCCCACCTGGCACCTGGCTGACGGTGCCGGTGGGCGTCGTGACGGTGATCATGCCCTGCGGGTCGCCCTCGGGTCCGTAGCATTCGATACGGTAGCCGGGCGGCAGGAAGGTGTTGAAACCTTGGATGAGGGATGGATGGCCTCTGAAGAGGGTCGAGACGCGGTCAATGACGCCTGGCGTGTCGATGCTGCAGCCGGTCAGATTCTGCCGTCACCTTGCCGGGCCCACATCCATCCAAAGGAGGGGTCAAGCTCGCTACTCACACCTGGCCCTTGAACTCTTTCATCACATCGAGGAAACGGTTGTAGACCTCTGGCTGATCGGCGAATTGGATCTGCGGTGGGAGGAGCGGTCAGCGTCCACCCGTTGCTCGCTGACCGATTCCGGCTGGCGGGCTAGTTCGGCCCCGGCGTCCACCCTGCCGCCGCCGCCGCCCGCCGCCGGCATCATCACAACAACATACCTTGACCTGGTCGAGGTAGCTGAGCGCGTCGCGCACATTCAGCGGTCTGTACCCGGGGTCGCGGTTCGCCCAATTTCCGCCGCCCGAGCCGGATTGCGGAGGGTTGGACATGGCCGGCTGTGGGGTGGGGGTGGTGTAGCGGGGCGGTAGGAGGTGGTGTTGCGGGGCTGGGGAGCTATGAAAATCTGCAAGGGGAAAGGTGGGGGCACTAGGGGTGGGTCATGAACGAGCTGCGAGGTGCTGCGTGATGTCTGTGGGCGGATGACCAAGTTTGGTGACGGAGCAGACGATAGTGGGTAGTGCTGTTCGGACGGGGGGTGAAAGCAGCTGCCGCGGCGGTGGTGGTGGTGACGGGCTGCGACCCACGAGCAACCAGCCAAAACGATAGGCCACCGTGGGAGAGCAGTCACGTGACAGTCAGGACAATGACACGCAATCGCACTTTTAATCAGCCGCGTGGAGGCGGTCCGGGCGGAGAGTAGCCCGAGTGCTGTTTGTCGTGGCATGATGGCATTGTGCATGCATCTCGCCTTGCGTCTGATGATGGCGTGTGTGGATGCTCTTATTTTTGCCATGTAGCCGACACACACACCCATTTGTGTGCTCCTGCTACAACCAACGGGCAGATCCGGCCCAGGCCGCGCGGACTTGAAAAGTGGAGGTCAACAACCGTCTTGCCACGGCCATAACGCCGACGCATGCCGATCAACCCGTCTTATCAGTCGTGGCACCGAGCCGCCAAGAGACTTGGATTAAACCGCATTTTACTATCATTTTGCGGAGAATAAAGACGCAACAAAGCCTAAAGCAGACCGAGCACGCCGCTGCTTGCGTCCATTTTGCAAAGCAATAGCCCAGCACAACTCCCAACAACAATCTCATGCGTAAGAACCCACCCTGATCCTAACAAACTACTAGTGCATTCATCTGCGCTACAGGAACTGATTTGTTCTCGACAAGACACAAGCTGACAGGGCTGCTCCTCCACACTACAAAGTACTCACGCTGCTACCGCTGTCACTCTCGGGTGATGGAGACCTATAGTCCATGGGGAAGGGGATGGCAGCAAGGGATGTGGATGTGCCCCCAGGGCTGTCCTCGCTCTCCTCAATGATAATACTCAGCCCGCTGTCGCTGTCCTCGCTGTGGTCGTCCGGCTGCCAGCCTGCCTGGGCGTCCTCGTCTGCATTCATTGTGAATAAAGGCGGGGAAGGAATCGACAGACGCGAAAGTGGTAAGTGAGGTGAATGAGGAGTTGAGGTAAAATCGGGGTCAGATGGGAGTTGTCGAGCCGGCGTTGATGTGGCATGAGCCGGTCCGGTTGGAGTCTCCATCCGAACGGGGTCGCCAACTTGAACAGCGTGGGCGGTACCATTCGAGATCGAGTTATAAACGACACTGGATGAAGCCGAACTAGAGAGGCTGGACAGGCTGTAATCGTCGATGTTACCACAGCTGCGCAAAAGCTCGCTCTGTGTGCGACCTGCCTGGAGCGGCATTTCGGACAGGGGCAAGCGGTATTGGTGAACAATGTCTGCCTGCATACTGATATCGGCAAGTGGTGTGTCCTCTTGTGGTGGGGACTCTTCCCGTATCGGCGTTTCGACAGTCACAGGCGTTGTTGGAGGAGACGAGGAGGGAATTGGTGGAGTTTCGGCGGTGCTCTCTGAGGCCGAAGCCGGTCGAGAGGAATGGGCTGATGTGTACTCGTCCGAAGGAGATGTCGGTGGACGGTCTGTGGTTGATTCATCGGCACTCTGCGTCCGTTAGATATCTTCTCACGGATCATGACCCACCGAAGCAGTTGCAGCGTAATCACGCAGCACACTCGAAATGTTACGTCCGATAACCTCCAAAGATTGCTCTTGGAGGGACAGAAGCCTTGCAAGTTCTGATAGCCCCGCCGGGTCGAACGCGCCATGGAATGAGGAAGAGGGTGAAAGAGGGGTGAAATTCTGGAACTGAGCCTCACGAGGGCGTGGAGACGTAACAAACCGATGTGATGACGCCCTCGAGCGGTCCGGATGGGTTACAGAATTGTCGCCGTCTTGTGGTAGCCGCCTGAGCATGTAAGAACCAGTAGTGACCACGCTATAGAACACGTACGAGGAAGTCTTCTTACGTAGTGAGCCTGTCACAGAATCAAACGACATGTCCTCAAGTGACAAGCCCTTCGAGGGACCGGCGGGTGAAGCAGCAGCAGTATGATTGGGACGTGGAGCAAGTGTCCGCAACGACTTGACACTTTTGAGTGGGCGCGGGGTGCTTGCCTTCACTGAATTCTGTGATACCTCAGGTGAAGAGGTCAAGTCTGCCCAGTCTGCACCTTGAGGCGGGGAGCTATTCTTCGTCAGCAGAGCGACAAGAAATGACCCTACCCCATGGCAATCCGCCAGTCGCTGTCGTCGCGAGCCTTGGGGGTGCGTGAAGACGGCCCAGGCTCATTCGTCCAATCACTGGGAAGAGGGGAGCGTTGACTCGTCGGAGGGCGGGCAGTGTTTGAGTCAAAGGCGTCCTCATTGCTGGGAGGGAAGGGTGTTGTGGGAGCATGTTCTTTGGGGGGCGTGGGACCAAGCGGCCAAGTGAGTCGCTCGCGTTCGAGCGGGGAAGGCTCGACAGCCTTCGCCTTCCCCATATCCTTCGTCGAGAAGGTGAGTGAGTCTCGGAACGGAGGAAGGCCACTGGGTCCGCCACTCGAGCTCGCTGATGACGCGATGCGGGGCTGAAGTGAAGTCATGTCGAGAAGCGGAAGCGGGGGTACAGGTGGAACGGCATCGTCACTGCTGCTGCCCTTCTTCGGCGTGGGGTGGGGCGTCGAGCCCGCATTCTGTTGGCGACGATCGGCGGATTCGTGTGCCTTCACACTCGTGCTTGGGACGTGCGGCAGATCACCACTGCCTGGAGCGTTCCTCGAGACGACCCTACGGCGAGGCGGGCGATCAGGCGGACGCAGAATCGAGGCCGGCGGCTGGGCTGGCGATAGTGGCGACACCCGGTCCGTCTGAACACCCGCTGTGGTGGTAGACGGTGTATGGCGAGAGGCATGAGCGGCTGGGGCGGCCACGGGCGAGGGAATGTTCAGCACGCCTGCAACACCTGCCTGCGTCTCGTCGACGCGAAATACAGACACTGAGTGTACGGACCCCTGTCCGGCGGGGCAGTACACACACGTACACACGGGCGCCGGCTCAGGCTGGCGCTGGACGAAGTCGGCGTAGATGAAGGTGCGCAGCGGGCTGTTCACCGCGAGATATGCCGGCGCCGGGGGCGACAGGGGCGTGATGACCCCGCGGAGGGTGACGGGCTCTGCACCCGCCGAGGGCGCGTACGTGAAGTTGAAAGGGCCGAGCGGGGTGGCCGGCGCCGCGAGGCTGGTGCGGACATGTGGGGGGTGGGGCGGAGCAGGCGCATGGCCCCATGCCGGGGTCGTCATCCTGCCTGCAGGATGGGATAGATTACGCGCGTGGTAGTCACAAGAGGTGTGTATGGACAGGTGAGAGTGATGTAAAGAGGAGAAGGAAGACAAGGAAGGTGGGAGGTAAGGTGTCAGTCTCTCCCACGAAGTAAGGCGCGTCAAACTTCGCGCCAACTGTTGCCTCTAACACGGGTCACCACCGTAACATACATGTCCCTATGACACCCTACCAAGCGAACCTCACTTCACAAAGCCTGCGGTGCAGCGGTGCAGCCGCATCATTACGCAAAGATAAACCCTGCACTACTCTACTCCGACTGTGAGGCGGGGTCAGTAGTGTTTCATTCACATCAAACCACGCCACTCACGTCCGCGTACTTGCCGACAAACCATACCAAGGCGAAGAAGACGCCACCGAAGATGGCGAGGATACCGAGAACGATCAGGACGAGGGGAATCCACGGGAAGTCGTCCTTGGCCTGCGCGTCGGCCTTGGCCTGCAGAGCCTTGTCGTGGGCGGCAATCTCGTCTGCTGACGCGTCCTTTGGTGGCAGAACGCCGCGCTCGCGCAGGTCGTCGAGGAACTTTTCCCTCCGCTCAAGCTCGGCCTTCTTCTTGGCCTTCTCCACAATGCCGAGGTAGAGGTTGGCACGCGCGTCGTTGCCGGACTGGTCGATGGCAGTCGTGGCGGGGCCGCCGGCGGAGCCGGGCTGGATGACGAGGAAAGAGGGGTAGTGGTGCTCGGTCCACTGCTCGATGCGAGCGAGCGCAATGGAGAAGCGGAGAGCGTTGGGCTCGTCCTTTGGAATCTTGGCGTGGATCGCCTTGGCGTAGTCGCGGAACATGTACGCGACGTCGCGGGGGTTTGTGCTGCGCATGATGATCTGGACAGCCTGGCCCTTGCGGATCTTGACGTTCTGCTTGAAGATGAGGGGGTTCATGAAGCACACCTCGAGGGTGGCCATGGCCATGACGGCGGGGATGGCGACAAAGTTGAACACGGACTGGTTCTTGAGGAGGGTGAGGTAGTCGAGCGCGTCGGTGGCGTGACGGAGCGCGTCGAGGACCATCTCGTTGGCAGCCCACTGGGCCTCGCGCTCGCGAGTGGGGTCGACAATCTCCTTCATGTTGGTGAAGCCGTACTTGCCCCAGATGGCGCGCGGCCAGAAGCCACGGCCCTCGTCGACGTCCTCCTTGATGTCACGGTAGATGTTAGTCTTCTGCAACAGCAGGCCCATCGAGTTGGACAGGGTGAGCTGCTGGGCGAGGAACGAGCGCTCCTTGCCTGATGACGAGAAGAGACCCGAGAGGCCCTCGCCCACAAGGCCGGCGACGTAGTGGCAGTACAGGTCGTAGTCGGCAATCGAGTTGACCTCGGCGACGGGGAGCTCGGGCGTGGCGAGCGCGGCGAAGTCGGCCATGCCGTTGCCCATCTTGCGCGTAATGTCGGCAATAACCGTCTGGTACTTAGTATCCAAGAGGCTGAACTCCTTTTGAATCACGTCAAACTCGACAAGCACCGCACGGTCCTTCTCATTTGGGCCGCTGCCGTTGAAAGTCCAGCCAGTCTCGTAGAGCTTCTCGTGGAACGAACGGAGGAGCGGCAGCTTGACGTCGTTGGGGATCGTCATGTCGTCCTCGACCGTGTCAAGCGCACGGAGCACGAGGTAAAAGAGCGCGACCTGGGCGTGAGCGTCAAGGCATGTGATTCGCGACCTACCACACGGGCCAGCTCGCCCTCGAGCTCCTTGATGACCATGGCGAAACTGCGGCTGGTCTGGTCAAGGAAGTCCCACGAGCGCTTCATAGTCTCGCGGTCGTAGCCCGTCGCCTCAAACTCCTTGGGGTCGGTAATGTCGCGGTGGTCTCTCCAGACCTTGTAGCCGACCATGGCACGGAGCTCTCCCTGGGGGTCGGGTTAGTCATGCCGTCGATACAAGCTAGGGGAAGGCTCACGGGGTGGGTCAAGCCTATCGCGAGTGTCAGCGCGTGCCAAGTGCGAGGTCAGGTCTGCCTGCTCACCCAGGATAATGTAGTCGAGGATGCCCATGATGTACGAGAGCTAGGTGGGCGAGGGGGGAGAGAGGTGCTGGTTGTGCTTTTTGCTTTCGTGCCGTCGATACCGTGTGGGAGATTGCTGCTCACGAGGTGGGTGTGCTGACGAGACGGGGAGTGAGAGGGAGAGATAGATGCCCCGGATGTTCAAAAGGGGGAGTGCGGTGGACGGTGTGGGTGTGCGTGTGGGGTCGCCGCGCGGCGCGGTGTCAGGAGCGAGCGCGAGGACGAGCGGTGTCAGGAGCAACGCGCAGTAGCGACGAATCGTACGTCCGCAGTGAAGCAGCGAGGCAGGCAGCACCCACCCACCCAATCTGCCGCCGGCCCGGCTCACTCCACGCCGACCCATGCCTCCCCACGCTGGTCCACGCCGCGACGCATACTATTAGCAGACTCATATTGAGGCCCCCTTTTGGTTCCGCTAATACACCATTACAGTTCTCTCTGCCACACACGGAATTAAAAGCTAGCAGCCATCCACCACCAGTGACGCTCAAGTTCCAACTTCTCGTGTTGTTCGTGACTTCGACCCCTTCTTGCAACCACCACAAACGACAACAATGTCCGCATCACCGGTCGCATCACCTCCGCACGAGGCCATCGACGATGCCGAGGGCGTCGCTCCGTCATCTCCCGCTGCCGACGCGCCCGCCCCAGTTGAGGATGCGCCAGCAGAGGATGTGCCAGCAGAGGAAGCCGCCCCAGCAGAGGAAGCCGACGCACCAGCCGAGGACGCTGGATCGCCAGCTGCCGCCCCCGCAGGCGGTGAAACTCTGTACAACGATGTGTTTGGCGGCGGCGGGTCCGACATCTCAGACGACGATGACGACGACGACGGAGCGCGCCGTACCCGCAAGTCCAAGGCGGCTGAAGGCGATGCCGACGCCGCGGGAGGCGACGACGGCGACGAGAACGAGAACGACACGTACCAGCCTGCGACTGCAACCTCGTCGGCGCGCATCCCGTCCTTTAAGAAGAACCGCGGAACCGGAGGCGACGACGGCGAGGACGATGATGACGCTGCCGAGGAGGACCGAAGGCGACGCAAGAACAAGCGCAAGGAGCGCCGTGCGCGCGAGGAGGCCAATGGCGGCGAGGAGGACGACGAGCCCGTGCTCGACGAGGCTACGAGGCGTCGTCTCGCTCTCGAGGAGAGGATAGAGAACATTGGCAAGAAGAACCGCGTTGTCAGGCGGAAGAAGAAGACTGGCGACGATGTTGACGTGAGTAACCGCGGGTAGTGACTGTATCTGTGCTTCTCGCTGACACCGCCAGATTGTGGACTCGTACCACGACGAGATTTGCATTCGCCTGCGTGACCGCATGCTCACGGCTGCCGAGAAGGACACCAAGGCGAACGAGAACAAGCTGCCGGCGACGAGCAAGCTGGCGATGCTGGACGAGGTCGTCAACGCGCTTCAGAAGTGTGTATCGCTGACCGAAGTTTGTATGTGCCAGCTAACACCCTCAGCACCACCCTTTGGTCGTCCATCATCGACAACGAGGTGCTCAAGGCGGTCAAGGTGTGGCTGGAGCCATTGCCCGACCGCTCGCTCCCCGCTGTCGGCATCCAGAACGCCATCTTCGAGGTGCTTCCCAAGGTGAGGCGGATGGCTGTCGGCGACCACCACAGCGCTGACTCTCTAGATGGATCTCGACACGCCAACGATCCGCGAGGCCCAGCTCGGCCCCATTGTGCTGTTCTACACCAAGACGAAGCGCGTGACGCCTGCTATTTCGCGCCAGGCAGATGCCCTGGTCCAGACGTGGTCTCGTCCCATCATTAAGCGCCCTGCCGACTACCGCAGCAAGTATGTGGCCCACGCCAGCGACGAGCGGGACAACCAGGGCGGCGACGACGGCGACGTTGACATGGATGAGGACGACGAGACGCCGAGGCAGCGCCCGCGTGGCCCCAAGCCGTCGAGCAAGCCGCGCCGCTTCGACGTGCGCGCTGCGCTTGCGGAGAACGAGACGCGCAAGGGTGCCAGCCTGCCGAAGAGCAACGTGAGTGGTGTCACTGACCCGGGCTTTGTTCACCACTAACCCCGCAGGACATCCAATACACGATCGCGCCCGAGTCGCGTGTTCAGCACAATGCCGAGGACTTGAAGCACGTCTCGCGTATCCAGCGCGACAACCGCAAGTTCAACCGCTTTGCCAACCAGATGAAGGGCAGAAAGTGAGGTGTGGGTGTCGCGGATGGTTTG
This sequence comes from Vanrija sp. TS_01, assembly GCA_026725045.1. Classification (NCBI taxonomy): domain Eukaryota; kingdom Fungi; phylum Basidiomycota; class Tremellomycetes; order Trichosporonales; family Trichosporonaceae; genus Vanrija; species Vanrija sp. TS_01. Next base: position 1,057,122 of record JAPKIE010000001.1, on the reverse strand, counting down.
GTGCCATGACATCTCGCCGGTTACGTGTCGACGGTGCCTCATGTGCCGGCTATGAGCCTCGGCTAGCGTAGAGTAGTGCGGGTGGCAGAGAGTTGCGAGTGGAGAGATATACATGTTGTACAACGCATGCATCGGGCGTAATCAGTCGCGTGCATATCGCAGCATGCAGCGTCCGTCGCACCCACGTCGCCCGAGCAACGCCGACGAGCGTATCAGCGGCGGCGGCGCGGCGCGCGGGGACCCCGTCCATTTGCCGGCGGATTTGGCTGGTCTCGGCTTAGGAGGAACCGAGTCGCGCCGGTCCGGAGGGGCGGGAGGCGAGGCGAGTGCACGAGTCGAGCGACCAGGCGCCAAGGATCAACATCACATCAACAATCTACCTCTCCATCCGCCCGCCGACGCAATGACACAATCGCGATGGGACCCCTGCCCCGCGCCCGATGGCGCGTACCGCTTCGCGCTGGTCCCGGGGTTCTTTGTGCCGACCGAGTGGGAACGGGACGTGAGTGGGGGCGGCGCCCGCGCCCAGCAGACTGCTGCATGCAGCGGCAGGCGTGCCCGCCCTCTGCCTTCGGCGCTGGCTTCGCGCCGCCCCATCGCACCAGGCCATGCTGACTCCCCCACCAGATCACGAACCGCTTCGGCCTCAACCCGCGCTTCGAGACCTGGGCGGCGTTCGCGGCTGCCGTGGAAGGTGAGTGTGATGGGGTCGGGAGGGCGCCAGTGGGCGGGGCAGCGGGCAGCAGCACGGCGCGCTGAGCGCTGCGCCGCGCGCTGAGCCGCGTAGCTAGGTGGTGCAGCGTGACCGCGTCCCGGCTGCGGGGTGCGCAGCTCAAGCGTGCGCGCGCGGCGCCCCAACGCGCTGCTGCTTCCTCGCTCGGGCCATCCCATCCCCATCCCCCCACCCCCCCCGCGCGGCTGACACCCGCCTGCAGAACTAAAACGCGCCGCCGAGGCCGACGGCGAGGTCGTCAAAGTGCTCTACACCGCACGGCACGGCGAGGCGGAGCACAACGTCCTAGCGAAGAAGTACAACGAGCCGGATGACGACGGGGTGGGTGTGGTGTCTGTCGGCAGCGGCCGCTCCCTCTTCCTCGCCCAGCCCTCCGACTAACACCCCCAGGTCCAGATCAAGTACCCGATCACCGACCCGAACCTCACCCCGGTCGGGGTGGCGCAGGCGCGGCGCCTGGGCGCCATCTTCGAGGCGGAGGCAGGGCGCGGCATGCCCCTCCCCTCGCGCTTGTTCGTGAGCCCGCTCCGGCGGCCGGGGGAGACGTGCGGCCTCGAGTGGGGGTGGCGGTATCGCAAGGGTGCAGGCGGCGGCGGCGACGCCCACATCCGGGATATGGGGCACGGCGTGCCGGCCGAGGTTGTCGAGGTGGGTAGCTAGCTTGGCCGGCTGACTACGCGCGCCGGCGCACGCTGACCCCCTCCCCCAGCAACTGCGCGAACACCTCCACGTGCACGAGTGCGACAAGCGCCTCCCGCGGCGCGAGCTCGCGCGTCTCTTCCCGTCGTTCCGATACCCACCCGACATGCCAGACGAGGACACGGTGTGGCAGGCGGGCGGGGTACGCGCCCGCGAGACCGAGGACGAGATGGTCGCGCGCGCGGGCGAGGGGCTCGCGATCGTGTTCGACGCGTGCAGCGACGACGACACGTGTAAGTGCTGTTTGTTAGGTTTTCCATGCGCGCCCGCTGACCCGCCGCAGACGTGTCCATCACGGCCCACTCGGGCGTCCTGCGCGCCGTGTACAAGAACCTCCGGGTGCCCCTCCGCCGCTTGGTTACGGGCGAGATGAACGTGCTCGTCATCCGCGCGCGGCGGCTGTAGCCCGCGTACGTGGGGGTGGGGCGGGGAGGAGGAGGCGATCTGTATCCTGCGATGATCTGTAATGTTAGCGATGGGCAAGTGCGGACGTGTGGCACGCGACCGCGGCTGGGTGGGGGTTATCTTGGCGCTGCGCTGCATGCGCAGAGCCTGACAGCACGCGATGTGGGTACATAGGGTGCGGTGTGTGGTTCCCCACGTGTGCGATTGTCCAAGCGACGTGAGAGGGAGAGGAGAGGGGCATTCCCCTATAGTGAGGAGCTGGTAACTTGTCAGGAAGGCCAACGCCGCCTCTTATCCCCCCCTCGGCAGCCACTCACTGCGCTCGCGGCTGCTCACGCTGCGCCGCTTCCAAGATCTCATACATAGTCCCCGTATAACGTCGTAAATGTTCATAATCCTCACTTCTCCTCTGCTGCTTCTGCGACAGGCGACACGAGCGCCGCGGCCGCCGCGGCGCCCGGGGCTGGCGCTGGCGACACTGCCGTTGCTGTTGCCGCCGCCGCATCGCCATTGCCCCTTTCCCGCGGCACGGGCGAAGTCAGCCCCTCGACGGCCTTGTCGCTTGACACCTTGCCGATAAACCACGCCGGTGCCCAGCCGCGCTCGCCCGTCTCCTCGACGATGCTGTAGCTCCAGTGGCAGTACTTCTTGTACACGCGGATCTTCTGTCCCTCCTTGAGCGTGAGCTCGTTTTCGTCCTTGGCCTCATAGTCCATGAGGACGATGCCGGGGTACGACGACGACATGATCGACTGCGGGCGTAACGGCGCACGCCCTGGCACACGGCCCGGCGACCTTGGTGAGACGGACTGTATAGGTGCGCTCATCTCCAGAAGACAGCCTGCCGGCACCCAGGCGGCGCGTGCGGGGTCCGACACGATCTTGCCAGCGCCATCGGGGTCCTTCTGGACAAACCACCATCCGCGGGCCTTTTGCATGACGACGAAGGTAGCGCCACTGTGCAGTGTCAGCATGTGGCAGTAACAGAGCCCAGGCCCGGCTCACACTGCAACGTCAAACTCATCGGTTCTGTCGGCAATGTACGGGTAGATTGAGATGGCGTACGTGACCGAGTGCACGTTGCCTTCTCTGTCCACCACTGTCCCCGGTTGTGTGTCCTGCGCCACTTCTTCCTTGTCTCGCATGCCTGGTGAGGGAAGCTCCGGGAACGTGCCAGCGTTTGGTGTTCTGCCGCTGGGCTGGTCACCGTTGGTAGGCGCAGGCCGGGCTGTGCCATTGGGAGCTGTCGTCGTCGGTGACCCAGCTGTCGATTCAATCGTTGGCAAAAGATTCGTGGTCGAGTTTGGCGGTAATCCCATCTTGCTGGCCTGCTTCTGCTGGGCGACGGCGATCGGAGATTTGATATCACGGATATGGCGGAGCATGAACACTGGCCTCTGGCCGCTGTCCTTGAGCTTCTGGAACAACAGGAGAGGCTTCTCGTCGTAACTCAGGCATCGTTCTAAAGTTAGCGCCGGCCCAGACCTCCGGGACTTACCAGTATTGGCGTAGCAGATGAACAAAGCGTACACCCTCCAGTCGTCGTTGATCTTGTACTTCTTCAGCGCTGCTGGCAGCACACGCCAGCACGGGTCCTCCATCGTGACGCGGAAGCTCTTGGCGTGCGAGTCGGCCGACGGGCCAGCGTCCTTGGACCGCGTGTTGGATCGCTGGACCGGCTGCTTGACGACCTCGGTCGTCGGCGGTGTTGGGCTCGAGGGGATGATGCTCTTCGACGGGCCCTTGAAGCCGCCATCTGAGATTGTTCTCGTGAGGTTGGGTCTCAAGCCAGGTAGGGGTGGGCCGGTAACAAAGCCCTTGGTCGAAGGCTTTGGCGTGAGCGAGCTGCCGTTGACGTTGATGAGGCGCGGGATGGCCGTCTGCGGCCCGCTAAAGTTGCTCGGCGAGTCGAACGCGTACCCTATCGCTGTCTGCGGCGTGCCGTGGGCGTCTTCAGTCCGGATAGACGGCACAAGACCGTCGGAGCCCACAGGGATGCCTTGCTGCTTGAGCACCTTTCGCAACTGGCTGTGCTCGGCCTCGAGCTGCTGCAGTCGTTCCTCTGGACCGTCAGTCGCGCTGCACTCGCCCGTCACACCCACGTTGATCCTGAATGAGGTTCCACATGCGCTCGATCTTCGACTGGGTCTGGATGGCTTCTAGCGTCACGTCCTCTGCGAAGCGAGTCAGCAGGGCGCGCGACTACGGTTACGGCGGGGCGGCGCCGATGATCCTGGGTACTCACCTTGCGGTCGCCAGTCGTCGTCGCCCATCTCGATGCCCTGGTCCCTCTTGAGCTCGAACACGGCGCGGAGGATGGTGAGACGGTTCCCGAGGGAACTGATACCCAGGTCCATGAGCGACGACATGTCCAGCGCGCAAAGGACTTCGCCAGTGATGCCATGTTCTGCGAAGTCAGTCATCACTAATCACGGCGCACACGAGCAGCGTACCGTAGATTTCCGTCTCATAGTTCTTGAGGCCAAGGCTGATGAAGTACTGGTGCACGGCAGCCTCGTCCCAGTCGACGATGGGCGTGGAGAGCGGTGCTCTGTCGGACGAGTCCATCATGTCGCGCGGGGGTAGCCCAGGCGCGTAGTGTGTCGGCGGCGGGGATGGGATGGGATGGCGAGGTCAAGCTCCAAGAGGCCGTCGGCGGTGGTTGCGGAAGCGCGCGGTGGTCACAGTCACGACTGGACGACGCGCGCGACGATGGCCGAGTGGGTAGTGGGACGAATGGGCGGCGGGCCGGTGGTGGCGCGCAGCGGGGAGTGATTTGAACAATGGGTTGGGGTGGTGCTCGGCGAGCGCGCAGGACGGGGCGGCGGGCGGCGCGACTAGCGGTAGTCGACTAGTGTGGGATGGTGCGCGGAGGCGCGCGTGTCGGGCTGCGAGGGGCGCGTGGGCTGGCGAGAGGACTCGCGCGATGCGGGGACGCGGATGACTGAGCAGACGGCGCGGCGCGTCCACGCGCGGCGATGACGTTGGCTGGGGCTGCGGCGCGATGGCGCGGCGGCGGCGGGCGGGCGTGGGCGTCGCGCGTTGGCCGGGGTGGAGCGACGGGGGGAGGGAGGAGGTGGGTGGGTAGTGCTAGATACAGAGAGTGAGAGAGATAGACGGTTGCAGTGATGGAAGGAGAGACTGTGGACGACGGCGAGGAGCGGCAGCGACAGCGGCGGCGGCGGCGGTGGTGGTGGTGGTGGCGGCTGTGGCTTCGGCAAGCTCAGGCACGGCGAGGGTGCGCACTGTGCCCAGCTCTGTGGCACCTCGCAGCGAGCGGCCGAGCGGCTACCCACACCGCGGGACAGGAACTCGTGCTACTCGCTGCACTGCAACAGCAGCAGCACTTTCATGCATCCACCGCACTGGCTGCCTGCTCCCTAGGAATGATGCCAGCTCATCACCACCCGCGCATTCCGCACCCATCTGGCCCAAAAGTACAATCAAGGCCCAGACCCGCACGCGAGATAACGGCAACACGGCACCCTTCCGCCCGCCCGTCTCCGCCCTGGCACCAGGCTAATAGTGCTTGCTTGCTGCATACACTGCATACAAATACATCATTCGCGCGCGGCCAGTGCCTAGCAAGTGACTGACCTCTGCGCCGACAGCAACCTTACTTGCCTTGCTTGCCTTACTTGCCCTCCAGCCCGCCAGCGCGGTACAGTCGGCGCACCTGCTCGCCAATGTCCAGCCGGCGGTCGCCCTCGAGGTACTCCATCGCCTCGGTGTACGTATTTGGCACCACGGTGCGCCCGATCGGCTTGCGGTCGTTCTTGGCCATGGTGAAGTAGAAGGTGTTGGTCTCGCGGCGGAGCTGTGGTGTGTGAGTGGCAGCACGCAGAGGGGTTCACTCACGCCAGTCTCCACCTCCTCAACCTCGGCGCGAACGCGAATGTGTGCCCTGGCCTCTCCGTCAGGCTCATCGAGCGGCTGCGTCGTCTTGATAACCTTGGAGGTGAGGCGGAGCACCGCGCCGATAGGCACCGGGAGGCGGAAGGTGATCTGGTCGAGAGACAAGAAGTGCATCGGCTCGTGGGCGAAGATGGCTGCGTTGGTGAAGCAGAGCTCGCTGTGAGAGCAGGCGTCAGCGCGGGCTTGGCAAACCACGGCGCGACTCACAAAGCCATGCGCATCAGAATACCACCAAACACCTTGCCGTGCAGGTTGCGGTCCTGGGGGAACATGAGCTGGACGGATTGGATCTGCAGTGTCAGCGAACGCCGTTACACCGCGCGCCCACCTCGGTATCCCGCATCTGCACAATCTTCTCGCCGTTCAGCTCCTTGTTGTTCTTCTGGACATCAATCATGAGCTGGTGAAGCTCGGCAGCCTCCTCCTTGGACGGGGGCTTCTTGTCGAGCGCGCTCTGCGAGAAGGCCGTGCGCGAGTCCTTGTGTTCCTGGCCAAAGTCCCACAGCAGCTTCTCTTCTGGCGTCTCGACGATCAGAGGGGGTACGCGGCGCGCCTTGTGCGTCACCGAGTCGCGGCACACCATGGCAAATCTGCCCAGCATGAGCGTCTCGCTCTTGCCCGGCTCGCTGGGGCGCGTGCCCTCCATCTTGACGAAGACTTCCATCGACGACGTGCCGGTCCACGTCACAAAGCCAGAGAACTTGAGGTCACTGCGGGGTCAGTGGTGTGGGTTAGGTGGGGGTGGGGAGCCGAGGGAGGCGACAAACCGCGCCTGAGCGGCGCGCGGACACGTAGCGACGCGGCTGGACCAGTCGGCACGCGAGCGCTCGGCCTCGCTGTGCGTGCGTCAGGGTGACACCAAAAGTGGCCCAACGACGCGGCCACACCGACGCACCGCGCACGGAGGATCGGCGCCATATATCCCCGCCGACGCAGTCCCCCGCCACAGCTCCCCGATGCCACAACCCACTCACCGCACGTTCTCATGGTTGAGCCGGCCAAACATGTCCAGCCTGTCAGCGCTCGCCGTGGCGAGGTACAGGCCTGCGCGCTTGGCGGCGTGGTGGAAGCTCTCGGCGGCCGAGGTGCCGTCGAACACCTCGGACGGGAGGCAGTGGCGGTACGACACGGCGCCGGCGAGCGAGTCAAGGTCTGTGGCGTCAGCGGAGTCGCCAGAAGGGTGTGCAGCCAGCGCTACTCACGCTCGAGGAGCTTGCCCATGCCTGCGTGGTGTCAGCGTCGTCACTGTGCCCCCCCCCCCCCCCGGCCGCCACTCACGGAACCCGCCCGACGTATTGACGTATCGGTCGTACAGCTTGGGGTCCGATGCGAGCGGCAGGTCGAACGAAGTGTAGCTCTCGCTCATGTGCCGCGGGCGCAGGAGCTCCTCCTGCTCCTGCGGAGTGAGCGGCTCCTGGTCGCACCTGTCGTCCGACGGGCGGAGGTCGGGCGAGCTGTCCGTCTTCATCCACGGCACGGGGTGTGCGCGCATCAGCATCGGCGCCGGCTCCTGCAGGCCGCTGTCGCCTGGGTGTGGCGTGTCAGCACGGGTAACGGGGACGGACGGGAGGGACCCGGTGGATGGAGGCATCACCCACCCTCGATGTGCTTGAGCAGCCGGTCGATCTCGCCCAGCGTCATGAGCTGCTTGAGCTGCTTCTTGGCAATGTTGTTGTTCGACGCGTTGGCGCGCGCGGCGGAGGTCGCGAGCGCGCGCAGCGCGAGGGGCCGTGCGGACGCTGTCGCCGGCGCGCGGGCGCGCGGCAGCGCGCGGAGGAGGGGAGCAAGGCGCATGGTGCTGGTCGGGGGTGGGAGGGGACGGCTATGCAATGCGTGTCGTGCTTCTGCTGTCGGTGCTGTGCGATGCGCTATTATAGTCCGTGCTGTATGTCTGAGTATGAGTCGAGGTGAGTGAGCAGTAGACACGAGACACGGCAAGTCGGGCGCCGGGGTCGAGAGTGACAACCGCCGATGTCCGACTGCTGGAGGTCCGCGCCGTTGATGTCATCGGAACATCCGACGCGAGTCGGTGTGCGTTTGTGCCACGAGACAGCGGCCGTGGCTATACGGCTACCGCTCCCGTGCGTGCTGTTGCTGTTGCATGTGCATGTACTCCTTGGCTTGCACTGGTTAGACTATTCTCCATGTATGCTGCGTGCGTGAAGCGACGGCGGAGGGCTGGTTGCCGGACGAGACAACACTTGCCCTCTATCACTTGATCCGCAACTCCGCCTCCTGCTGCCATCCGATTCTGTCAACAGTCGTCGGCCGAGCTGTACGCAGATGCACTCGAAACAGGCCGCAGCGTCCACAAGGTCAGAGACCGCGGTGTCACACGGAACGCAGCCTTGACCTCAGCACACAAACAGCGCCTTCACCTTGCCCCCCCCGTCAACAGTCCATGTCCCCGCTCCTTCTCCTCAGTCACACACCCGCAAACCCCACACAACGGCGCTTATTCTACGCTTGCATCATTCTATCGTTGCTAAAAGCAATTAGTGCTCCTGCTGCTTGATGATGGCGGCAGCTGTGGGGTCAGTAGGTGCTCGGGTGTTGGAGGGGTGAGGGACAAGGCCGAGCCCGTGTCTTGATCATGTCGATTGACTCAAATGGCGCTCGATTCGTTCTGCCCACGCGAAGCGCACTACGCGGCGAGGGAAAAGTCGAGGGCGAGAGGGAGAGGTGGGACGCGATGCTTACCGTAGGGGTTCCTGGGGTCCTTGAGGGCCTCGGGGGCTAGCGATGTCAGCGTTGTGTACCATGGGAATACGGTTGTGCGATCGGGGCGGCCAGGACGACAGAAGTGCGGACGCGGTAGACGTAGAGGCCCAGAGAGCAAGTCACAGCGTAGTGCTCTTTGGCGAGCCCACGCTGTGACGACTCGCGACGAATACTCCGTCCCCAGGTCTCCACTCGAATCTGCACTCCCGGATCCACCTCGCCGCGCGCACACGCCGAACTCACTGGCGACGGCGGCGTCCTGGGCCGCGTTGACACCGAACCAGGTGACAGCCGAGGCGAAGATGAAGGGAGCCATGGGCTTGAGGAACTGTGTGTTGGATGCAGGGAGGTCAAGAGGAGACAAAGAGCGGACATGTCGGAAGCGGAGCCGGCGCGATGGGGAGAGACAACGGGGGGTTACAGCGGCGTGGGATCAGGCGAAAAGGGGCATGCGGAGACGGAGGTGTCGATGGGCGCGGAGACGAGGGTAAAGGGGAACCAAACATGTCGAGAACAACGAGCACAACGGTCAGCATCGGTCCTCATCTCGCAGCGACAACGGCGAAACGCACAGGAGTGGGCCAAGCGCGGAGACCGAACATTTTAAAGGCTGTGACGGGCGTTAGGGCGTGCGTGCGTGCGGGGGTCGTGGTGGCGACGGCGATGCTCACGAGGATGTGGGAGGGGTGGATGGTGGTGAGCAGGCTGTTGTCGATGTCGAGTTGGCTGTGCGCGCTGGCTGCCAGCCAGCGGCCTGCCTGCCTGCCTGCCAGCGTACGGCGCCGTCTTCCTGGCTGGCGGGCAGACTCGCCGACTGCCGGCGACGGCGATATGACCGTGTGGCGGCTTGTCCGCCGGGATCAAATCAAGTTGGGCCCCGGATCATTCCCGAGTGCCGAGCGGCGGAGAGGACAGATGTGAGCCGAAAAGTGTCACGCCGACCGCAAGATCAGATCAGTATCACACAGCCATGCGCACACTAGCGGCGGTCAGAGCTACGGCGCGGGCAGCAGCAAGACGAGCGCCGAGAGCGTCCCGCGCGTACGGCGGCCTGCCGGCGCGCGGCACGTTCCACACGGACGGCGCGACACCGACGACCGACACCAACAAGCCGCCGCGGTACGGGCAGCCGCTGGCCGGCACGCACGCGCACCTCGTGCACGCACGCGAGCTGACCCCCGGCATCACGGCCGGGGAGTACGAGGAGCGGAGACGGCGCCTGATGGACAGCCTACCGGCCGGCGCGGTCGTCGTGTGCATGGGCTCGACGGTGCGGCTTGTGTCTCAACGTGAGTGGTGGCGGTGTGGGTGATCGGCGGCGGCGGCGGCTGACGAGAACAGAGATCTTGTAAGTCGGCGTCGCGGGGTGTGTCTGGTCGTTGTGCGGGTCTGTTCTAACGCACCTCAAGCTACAAGTTCCGGCAGGGTGAGTGTGTGCGTATGTGCAACGCCTGACACCCCAGCGACCGACTTCTACTACCTGACCGGGTTTGACGAGCCCGACGCCACGCTCGTGCTCGTGTCCCGGCCGTCCACGCCACGGGGGTACACGATGACGATGTTCGTGCCGCCGCGGGAACGGCACGAGCTCCTGTGGGCGGGGGAGCGGACGGGCGTCGAGGGCGCCGTGGACATCTTCGGCGCAGACGAGGCGTACCCGTCCCACGAGCTGCCGGCGATGCTGCCGGGGTTCCTGCACGGGCCGGACGTGTATGCCAGCCTGCCGCCGAGTCCTTCGCCGAGCGCGTCGTCGCAGCCGTTCACGCCGCCGCCGCCGCGCCGCCGCTCGTCGCTGCTCAAGCTGTTCTCGCCCGAGAAGGCGGGAAGCAGCTTTGATCACGGCGACCCGCCACATCTCGTGCTCGCCGCCGCGCTGGCGTCAGAGCACGCCAAGCCGCTCGAACGGCCGATCCAGGCGCTCCGCGTGCGCAAGAGCCCCGCCGAGCTGCGCCTCATGAAGGCCGCCGCGGAGATGAGCTCGCGCGCCCACCGCGAGGTCATGCGCTTCGCCAAGCCGGGCGGCACCGAGGCCCAGCTCGCCGCGCACTTCGAGTACACGTGTGCGCTGGGCGGCAGCGAGCGGCCGGCGTACGTGCCTGTCGTTGCGTCGGGCGCCAACGCGCTCGTCATCCACTACACGCGCAACGACTGCGAGCTGGGCGAGAATGATGTGGGTGGTGCGCGTGGTGGTTGGGCCTGACGACCCAGATGGTGCTCATTGACGCCGGCGGAGAACGCCACATGTACGCGTCGGACATTACCCGCACGTTCCCCGTCTCGGGCAAGTTTACCGACCCACAGCGCGACCTGTACCAGGCCGTGCTGAACGTGCAGAAGGAGTGCGTCAAGCGCGTGCGCCTGGACGAGGGGGTGTCGTTGAACGAGCTCCACCGGGCGAGTAAGTACCCGCATCTTCCTGCTCTGCCATGCTGACTCTACGACTAGGCTGCACGCTTCTCAACACAGAGCTCAAGAACATTGGCTTCCGCCTCACCGTCGGCGACGTCGAGCGGAAACTGTACCCGCACTTCCTGTCGCACCACGTCGGCTCGGACCTGCACGACTGCCCCACGGCGGACCGGAGCGCCGTCCTGCGCGAGGGCAACGTGATTACGATCGAGCCGGGCGTCTACGTCCCCTTTGACGCGGCGTTCCCCAAGGCGTTCCACGGGCTCGGCGTGCGCATCGAGGACGAGGTGGCGTGCACGCGTGACGGGCCGGCCGTGCTCAGCGCGTCCGCGCCAAAGGAGGTGCGGGATGTCGAGGCGGCGTGTCAGGCGTGAGCGGGGGAGTAGGGGGTGATGAGTGTAGGAGTACTGGGCATAGCATTGGATTGGGCGGCATCATGCATCGGCAGTGCTTTCGAGGTGTTCGTCGGCGCGGAGCATCGGGGTCGGCGGCGGCGCCTCGCGCGCTGACCTCGCACCCGCACACGGTCAGCGCGCGGCAAAAGCGAGCGCTCTCTGCTCCGCTGCCTCCTACCCGAATCGGACGGGTGACCTTCCCATACCCGCACTACGAGTGGAACGTTCTCGCCACTGAACTAAGAAGGCGGGGGTGGTGGACGGGCTGGGGTGTGAGTCCTGGCACGGTGTTCGCGGAGGGCGGGGCAGGCGGTGTTGAAGCCGTGCATGGTATATGCTATCCCAACACCGAGGCTCTTGTGCATGTAGGGATAGGTGCTGCACGATCCCTCCGGCTGCAGTGAAGCGTGCGCAAGGCTGCTGCTGCCCGGGCAGCCCTTCAGCCTCGTCTCCGTCCGCCGCCACACCCGGCCCCACCCACCACAGACCTCCACTTTCATCTCGGAACGCGCACCGTAATTTCGGCCTGGCAACCACCACTGGCAACCACCACCTTGCCATCGAGCCGCCATGGCAAGCATACGACACGGCCTGCGGTCCGCGACGGCGCGGTTAGCGACGCCGACGACGCACGGCGCAGGCGTCGGCATTGTGCCGCGCCTGCCGCCCTTTTCGGCGCGCGCGTTCTCCGCCCGCGCGCTCGCGACGCCGGCACCTCTCGGCGCCGCCGCACGCCCCCGGCTCTCGCTGCCATCGCGCTCTCTTCCCCCCCACGCGCCCGCCCGCGCGTTTTCCTCGCTCGACGCGGTGACCGAGTTCGCGACCGTGTCAGAGTCCGCCTCTGTCTTCCCGCCTGTCAAGTTCCTTGCCGACCTGCTCCTCGCCGTTCCAACGCCGTCGTACGGCCTGTCGATCATCGTCCTTACCCTCCTCCTGCGATTCGGAATCACGGTCCCCATAACCATCTGGCAGCGCAAGCGTACAAAGCGCACCCTCGACATCATCGCGCCGGAGATGAAGGCGATCAACGACCGCCTCGCAGTCGAGCTTGTCGCCCAGGCGCGCCGCGACGGCTTGAGCTATGACGACTACCGCAAGAGGCTGAAGAAGGAGGTGGGTGCGAGTGCAGGGGATCGATGGCTGACCCAGGCAGCTGGCCAAGGAACAGTCAGCTCTGCACAAGAAGCACGGCACGCACCCGTTCATCACGTTCCTCACGCCGCTGGCGGTTCACATTCCCGTGCTGGTCATCACGTCCATGGCGATCCGGCACGCCATGGCTGTTCCCGACTCGGCGCTCGCGGCAGACAGCTTCCTGTGGATTTCAAAGCTGATCGACCCCGATCCGGCATACGTGCTGCCCCTCCTCGGCGGGCTGCTTGCCTTTGGGAACGCCGAGCTGAGCAGCCAAAAGCGCGCCGCGGCAGACAAGGCGATCGAGTCCGCCGTGGCCCCCAAGACGCCCAGCGACGCTCAAGTGAACGCAGTGGATGCCGCAGCAGCGCAGAAGGCTGCCGCGCCGTCCGCCAAGCGCAGCTTCAGCACGTCGGCCGTGCGCGGCGCGACGCCGCCCCCTCGCCGCCGCCGTACCACCCCAGCCGCCGGCACCCAGGCTCCTCCAGCCCTTGTAGCTTCGACGCCGGGTCCAAGATCGAGTAGGGCCAAGCCCAAGCTCGAGGACATCGAGTCCGCGGAGGCACAGGAGGCAGCGGTGTCTTTGGGTCAGCGCCTCTTCAACATGCTCAATGGCGCGATGCGCCTGTTTGCCCTCGTCTTCCTACCTATCGCTGGCATCATGCCCAGTGTAAGTTCTACGCTTGTGCCCCGCTGACCTGCCAGGGCGTCGTCCTCTACTGGGTCACGTCGATCGGCTTCTCCGTCTGCCAGTCGGTTTACTTGACGCGTCTTGACCGGCGGGATGCTGCCGACCGCGCGTCGAGGCGCATCATCAGCGAGGGCAGAGCACGGCTCTAGCCCTGTGTGGTGGCAACCCATCCCCACCGGAGACACCCCCATGTATGCATCTAGAGTCGTGGTAGTCGTCGTTGCCGATGTCCGAGGCTTGGTCCGGCGTGCCACTTTGGAAACCCCCCCTCCGTCAGCGGTCCATAGTCATCGGTCGTCATTTTGGCCAAATTTGCTTCCGTCGTCCCCGGTCGCCACCCGGCGCAAGGTAGCCGGCGCACTAAAGAGTCTTGTCGCCGTCGTCGCTCTGCTCGGTCAACGACAAGACTCACTCCCACTCGTCCATCCACGACACGACAACAGGCAGCAGCAGCAGCAACAATGACGCAGCCGACAGCATGGCAGCGCCGCATGCGCCGCGTGCTCGTCCTCTTCGGCACCGCGAGCACGGCCTACCTCTTCGTGTCGTACCTCCTCGGCCGGATGCGCGACGGCCGCATCAGGGCGCTCAAGGAGCGTCGCGAGCGCGAGACGTGAGTCGTGGTGGCGAGGGTTTGGCCCGCGCCGATGGACGGGCGATGGCGACGGCGATGGCGGGGGGAGCAGGCTTGTGGCCTTCAGTTTGCCGGCTGGCCAAAACACGACGACGTTGTCCGTGCGGCGCGCAGCAAGCGTCGTGTCGGCGTGTCGCTGTCGCGGTGTGGCCGGTCTAACTTGGACTGGCTGCGGTCCTTCGGCTAAGCGCATCGGCGCTACGCTGATCGTTGGAGACGGCGAGGTTCAGACGACGTTATCTGCGGACACTGACTCCCCAGAATCAAAGCCCACTTCACCTCCCTCCTCTCTACGATCTCGTTCACGCTGTACGCGCTCCTCCCGACGCTCCAGCCGCAGCTGTTCGCCGCGTACCCTGTAGAAGCGACCTCGCAAGCGCTTCAGGCCAAGTCGAACCCCGCTGCGGCCATCGTGGCCCCTCCTCCAGGCGCAAGTATCAGCGATCTGGGCAGTTTACCGGCCACTAGCTCGGAGGTGACGCCGGGCAGCACGCCGGCCGACTCGCTCCTCCTCGAGGGCGCGAGCGAGCCGGCTGACCGCGAGCTCGCCGTCCCGCACGTCCACGCGCCCGGCACCATCGCCGAGAGCGTGACCTCCGTCGCCGAGTCCGAGACCACGTCCGGCTCGGCGTCGGACAACGGCGCAGGCCCGCACCCCGGCGAGTCGTGGGCGTCCGAGTTCCAGTCCCGTCTCGGCACATCCGAGGCGCAGACCGAGGACGACATGGTGCGTGTGCTGCAGGGGATAGTGCTAACCGCCAGCTTACCGCCTCGACCGTTTCCCAGTCCATCTCGCTCCCTCCCACCGACACGTCGAGCGCCATTCCCTCGCCGACGTCTGAACGTCTCCCCCTCGAGTCGCCGCGCATCGCTGGCGCCTTCTCGCCCCCATCGTCGCTCTCACCTCCTCGCCCGTCGGCTTTCTCCGCCCCGCCCCCCGACCCGCGCACCAAGAAGGAGCTCTGGCGCGACCTCAAGGTCGAGAGTGAGTGGCTGGAAGTGTTCAAGCGCACAGGCTGACCCGTGTAGGCATTACCCGCGCGTTTGCGACCGCATACCTCGTTCCCCTCGTTTACCTTCTCACGTCCTCCCAACTGACCATTCTTGCCCGTACTCGCTACCTGTCGGACATCAAGACTGCCAACGCTGTCAACGCCGAACGGGAGCGCGAAGCACGCCAGAGGGACAACGCGAGGCGAAGCTGGTTTGGCTACTTCTCAGTCGAGAACATGGGCCTGGGAGACTATGTTGACCGCGGATCGGCGGCCATTGACGGTCTCTACGCTATTCCCGTCGTAGGCTATGCTGGCAAGCTCATCACCTCGATCCTTCCTTGGGGTACCACGCGCGCTGTCGCCGGAGCCCCTGATACCCCGGAGGCCGTTGCGGCCCGTGAGGCCGCCGCCGAGCTCGACCGTGCCGAGGCCGAGCGCCTCTTCCTCACCTACTCGTGGTGGCTGCTCCACGAGGGCTGGCGCGGCGTCGCAAGCCGCGTGGAGCTTGCTGTCGACAAGGTCTTTGGCACCATGCCGCTCAAGCGCGATATCTCAGCCCAGGACTGGGACAACCTCGTGCGCGAGATCCGCGCGAGCGTCGAGACCGACGTCGACGACGAGGGCAGGGTGCATCTGTATGACTTCTCTCCCAACATTCTTCCTCCCACCCCTCTCCCCCCTTCGTACGAGGACTGCCCGCTGCCGCTCGACCCGGCCGAGAGCGGGCCGTACCTCGTCTCGCTGCTCAGCCAGACGGCCGAGCAGATCAGCGGGCCCGACGCGAGACTGCTCATCGACCGCGGCGTGGGTGCCATGCTCGCTGGCCTTGCAGACAACCTGCGCGCCGACGTGTTCGGCGACGACCGCCGGCGCCTCGCCGACCTGCTCCCCGAGCTCAATCGCTGGGGACGCAGCATCTGGGAGGGCATCCCCGACGGCGGCGTCGAGACGCTGCTCGCCCTGCCCGAGTTTGAGGCCTTTGCGGCTCTCATCTTTGGTGACTGGGCCCCTCGTTCATAGAGCGCGAGTGTGTGTTCGCGCTGGCGCAAGCCGGCACGAACGGAAAGCAAGAGTAGCAATAGCAGAGCCATTATACCACAGTTAGCAGCTTGCATCAGTTACGTGCCCCATGCATGTGTCGGAGAGCCAGCCGGGAGTGGCGGGCGGGCAGAGGCCGCGACGCACCCTCGGGTTTGATGTAACCGTGGCCAGCAACGGAACGCTCGCCACATGCTGCCGAACATCTGACAGCGCGACCGCAATACAGCTCGAGCAGTGCCAGCGCCGGCGAACGGCCACCAACCCCGACGCCGTCTCCAACACCCGCCCCGACGCCACCCCTCCCACCCGCAGCCTTTTATCCATGCATTCGATTAGCAGATTTTGTCGCTTAAGCGCTCTCGACCTTCTGGTTAACCTCGGGCTGGGAGGTCAGCTGCGTGTCTCCGAATGGCACCCGCCGCGCAACTCACGTTGAAGAAGAGCGACTGCATGCCCCAAGGGAAGGGCTTGATGCTGGCCGTGTCAGTGATGCGAGGGTGGGCTACCTGGACCGCGCTTACCGGATGTTGAGGTACTCGTAAGCGGGGGGGTGGGGAAGCTCGCCGCCGTTCTCCTCCTTGAGGTGCTCGAGGTGGTGGTGGTGGTCGGCCTCGAGCTTGTACGCCCAGATCGAGCCGCCGATGATGGCGGGGATGCAGGCGAAGAACCTGCGGGGGGTGGTTAGGTGGCGCTCAAGCTCGGGTGTGGTGGGTGTCGGTGTCGGGCGCGGTCGGACGGATGGACGGGGACTCACGAGATGTTGCGCCAGAGGGCGGTGGTGTCTAAGGCAGGTTAGCATGGTGTCTCGCGCGCACTGTGTGCGGGGCGGGGCGGAGCCGTCGCCGTCGCCGTCGTCGTCGTCGTCGTCGTGGCACGCTACACGACGCCGGCGGGCTCGCTCCGCTCGCTCGGTCGCTCCCACTAACCCTTGGCGTGGGCCTTGACGGCGGCGCGCTCGGCAAGGAACTCGTTGCCCTTGGCGGCGTTGCCCTCGGCGGCGGTGGCGAAGGTGCGGGCGGCGCGGACAGAGGTGCGGAGGACGGGGCGGATCATGGTGCCGGGGTGGGTGGGGTGAGTGGTGAGATGGGGTGTGTGGATGGCGATGTGGTCGTTGGAAGTGCCCGGCCTGCGAGCGAGCGAGCCAGGCAGGCTGCAGCACCTGCAGTCGCGATTCCATCCGCCGTCTGCTGGTTGGCGGTTGGCAGCTGCAGTCAACTAGAGACGGAAGTAAAGCCACGTGCGGTCGCCCGGGGTTACGGTGATACGGTCAGGTTGGCGCTGCAGCAGCTCAAGCTCAACGGGCCTCAGGGCCTGCTCGCGTGGCCCTCCCCGACTGACTGACCGACTGACGAGCCTGCCGCGACAGGGCAAGCAAGCGGCAAGCAACCCCGCCACGCAGCAGCACGCCAGCCAGCGCCAGCCAGCGCGCTCGGCCGCCAGCAAGCCAGCCAGCTAGGCAGCACTCGGCGACTACCACTACCACGACGACCACCACCGACACCCACCTCGACCACCACGTCTACACGCTTACCCGTCTCGTCAACTCCTTCTTCTCCCTTCCAACCTTTCTTTCCTCTTTCCCTTCTTTCACAAAAACAACGCACGCGCGCAGAGCGCGCTGCCTTCCCACCATGCCCGGCATTTCGTACGACGACTCGGGCTCGCTCGCTTCCTACTTTGGCGTCACCACACTCGCCCTCCTCCTGCTGCCAGCCACCTGGTACACCCTCCGCCCAGCACCACGGGGTGAGTGGCTGCGCGGCATCGTGGGCGACTGACTGCCTGCCTGCCTGCCTGCCTTGATACACTGTGCTCACACACCCAGATAAGCTCCACTCCCTGTGCGACTGCTCAGAATGTGTGGCCAACAACAAGCGCAAGCGCCAGCTCCGGTCCGCCGCAAACTCGGGTCGCCTGGCCAAGCGCCTGCTGTTCGTCGGCATCGGATGGGCAGTCTTCGCCTACCTCGCCCACGGGCTCTACCTTGCTGGTCCTGGCGCCGGCAACACGGTCTACAACCCCTTTGAGATCCTCGGCATCGCAGACAGCGCGACGGAGAAGGAGATTAAGAAGCACTACAAGAAGCTCTCGCTCCAATTGTGAGTGGCAACCACTACCGTCGCTCTGCTGACCCCGCAGCCACCCCGACAAGATCAAGCTTGGAGAGAACGAGACGATGGCAGACGCCGAGGCCAAGTTCGTCGACCTGACCAAGGCCTACAAGTCGCTCACCGACGAGGGCATCCGCGAGAACCTCGTCAAGTACGGCAACCCCGACGGACCCCAGCAGCGCGAGGACAAGATTGCCATCCCCAAGTGGGTCGTCGAGGGCCAGAGCTCGGCGTGGGTCCTGCTCGCGTACGGCCTCGTCCTCGGCCTCGGCATCCCCTTCGTTGTCGGCCGCTGGTGGTTCCGCCAGCGTGCCCTTACCCGTGACGGCATTCTGAACGGCACTGCCGAGGCTTTCTTCCACCAGGTGCACGAGGACTCGGACGTTGTCAACCTCGTCACTGTTCTGGCCACTGCTCACGAGTTCCGCCCCGTCCTGGAAGGCAAGCGCGGCGGCTCGAAGAAGCAGCGCAAGGAGCGCCAGGCCCGCATCGAGGAGCTGGAGAAGACCATTGACGAGAAGCGTGAGGAGCTGCTCGTCGAGGAGAGCCCCACCGTCCGCAGCGACTCGCGCGCTACCGTCAACACTGCCGTCGCCCGCCGCGCGCGTGCGCTCCTCTGGGCCCACCTTCTCCGCATTGAGCTCGAGCCCGAGCTTCAGGAGGAGCAGCTCGCCGTTCTCCGCATCCTTCCCGCCCTCCTCAATGGTCTTACCAACATCGCCCTCGCTCACAACTGGCTCAAGACGTCCCTCGCGTGCTACCAGCTACAGTCGGCTCTCGTTCAGGCCGTCCCTGCCGGCACCTCGCCTCTTGCCGAGCTCCCTGGCATCTCGCTCAAGGATGCCCAGGAGCTTTCCATCACCAAGGATGCCGAGGGACGCCGCTGGCTTGAGCGTTACATCAAGGCTGACGTCACGGGCCACGACGAGGCCAACAAGATCGCCAAGAAGACTGTCAAGCTCGAGGTCGTGAGCGCAGAGTTCAAGGTCACTGGCGAGAAGACTGTTACCCCCGGCTCGATTGTCAACCTGGTCACCAAGCTTCGTTTCGTCTACCCCAACACTGTCCCCGCTACCAACGGCACTGCCGCTGTGCGCGGCGACTCGGTCGAGGTTGTCGAGGCGTCCGTCGAGGTCAAGGAGGGAGAACTGGATGAGAAGAAGGAGCTCAAGGAGAAGCTCAAGATTGTCGAGGAGAAGGTCGTCGTGCCAGCGCCCAAGAAGAGCGACAAGGCACCCAAACCCACGCCCCAGGGCTACGCGCACGCCCCCCACTGGCCAGCAGACCGCAAGGCGCAGTACTTTGTCCTGCTGGGCGACTCGAAGCTCGACAAGGTCATTGTGCAGCCCATGCGCGTGGCCGACATTCCTCTTCCCAACGCCGACGGCACACCATCCGAGCCAAAGGAGTACAGCCTGCAGTTCCAGGCGCCGCCCCAGGCCAACCTGTACTCGTTTGTGCAGTACTTCTCGAGCGACACGTTTGTCGGCGCGGATGTTGCGCGCCCCATCATGCTGCGCGTCGAGGAGGCGACCGAGGTGGAGAGCGACGACGACGACATCTCCGAGCCAGAGGAGGACTCGCTTGCCGGCCAGATGGCGCTCATGCGTGGCGGCAAGGTGAAGCCGTCGGGGGTGCACGGTGGCGGTGGCGACGGCGACGAGAGCGAATACGAGACAGACACGTCAAGTGACGAGGAGGGCCCGCGCCGCGGCCGTGCGATCAACGAGGACACGGACAGCGATAGCGACTAGTTTTGTCGTCCTCGTTCCCTACCACCACCAGTACACACAGTAGCCCCTTGTTAAATACATTGCATCGCGCGTCCCAGCTCGGCGGCAGGCGTCACTTGTCGTAGATACATACCCCATGCTTGGCGATACCATGACATCCCATGCATTCATCTGCAACTGTGGGGGGCTGGGCGGGCCGGACGAGAAGAGTTGGTTGGCTGCCGTAGATGTGGCAGAATGCCTGAAGTGCGTCACTGCCACGTCCGTCACCTCCCCCCGCCCCCCCCTCCCGCGCGGGCCACGCCTCTGACACATACGATACATCAACTATGGACTGATACCAGGTGGTGAACGAAGTAGATACACTGGCTACGGTAGGAGCTATAACCCGGACCAACAGGCAAGTCAGCAGACCTCGGGCCTAGGCCGCGCGCTGCAGCTGTGTGAGCATGGCCCCTCTCCCGGTGACGGCTGTCACCACTTACCCTTGCGCCACAGCCATGAGCGAATGGACCAAGTCCGCTACCGCACGGCTTCCTACGCTGCTGCGCCTGTTTCTTGAGCCACTCCTTCCTCGCCCTCTTACTCTCATGCTTGCAGGCGCCGCAGCCCCTGGCCTTCTTCTTCGTCTTCTTGTCCTTGACATCCTGTGCGTGCTCCTCGGCGCGGAGATAGGCCGAGAAGGACGAGTCGGTGCCGTCGTCCTCGACATACTCGAGGAAGTCTGAGGCCGCCTTGAGGGCGTTGTCGAGTCCGCGGCGCGCTTGCCTGAGCGTGGCATAGCCACGTGCCTGGAGGCCTGCCGCCGCCTGCGCGGCACGCTCGCAGCGGCCGTTGGCACAGGCGAGGTTGTGGACGTGCTGGGGGAAGGTCTCGCCATTGTCGGGGAGGGCACGGCTTGCGCGAAGCTTCGCGGCAGCGTCGTTGAGGATGCTTAAGACTTGTCCCTGGCCCTGCTGGAAGAGATCGAATGCCATGGCGCCTGCAGCGCGGAGTGCGTTGAATTCGGCCTCGACATCGTCGTAGATGGCATTGAAGACGCGCGAGGTGAGAGCAGCGACCATGTCGAGACTCCATGTGATGTAGTCGGTCATGAGCACGAGCGAGCGGGCGAGGGTCTCGGCGACGGCGCTATCGGTATGTGGCTGTTCTGACGCTGGGTCTGGCTTTGCTCCTTCGGGATCACAGGTCACTGTCAAGGGTGTTGGAGGAGGGATGGCAACCTCGCCGACCTTGTTCTTGGACCAGCGGTACGTCTTGGAGATGCGGTTGACTTTGAGGTCGGTCGCTGAGGGCTCTTTGACTGACGCGGGCGCCTTTGGAGGGCACTGCGGTGGTTCGGCCGGCTTGGGCGTCTCGGCTGAGAGAGCAGAGAGGGCGTGGAGCACGACAGAGAGATTAGGGGGCCGTATCCAGCTAATACTGCTCTCCGCAGGGGCTTGGGTAGGCTCGACGACATGGGGCGGCGCTGAGGGTGGTGGAACAACTTCCTGGAAGGCAACTGGGACCTGCAGGCCCAGCCCTCTAAGCGCCGGTGAGAGGGCGCCGGTGACGAGCTCTGCGAAGCGCATAGGGCCGAGTTCGAGAATCAAGTAGATGCTAAAGACGACGAAGATCATCGACCTGCGGTCAGCTCTGGGCGCCACGTAGTTCACGCACCAGGATCCGCGGCGGACGGGGACGGGGGGATTGGCATGGGCAGAATGAGGCCGAAAGGAATTGCCGGCGTCGGCGACGTCGGCAGTGGTGGGCTCGGACTTGGTGCCGGTGGTATCGGCGTTGGTCTCACGGCTGCTGCTGCCCTCGGACTTGGAAGTGGTGTCACTGGTGCCCTTGTCGTCGTCCTCGTTGACCTCCTCGAGCAGCGGCTTGCCGTCGATGACCGGCTCCCAGAGCGTGCTCCCGCGCGAGGGCTCCGTGTTGGCAATAGAACGAATGTTGGCGAGCGAGTGGCTCGGCGTGTTCATGACAGTGCTTGTGCTGGCACTCGTCATGAAGCTCGCGCTCGCGCTGTTCGGGTCGGGGAAGATGAACGATCGCTGGAAGGCCGACGCAGTGTCGTCGCCGCTGCCTCCAACGAGCGGGGTCTCGAGGTCAACGCTCGCGTCGTCCGGGTCGGGGTCGTCCGTGTCCGTCTCGATCGGCTGCTCGCTCCCGCCGTCCGAGCTCAGCGCCCACGGCTCGTGGCCGTCGTCTGACGCGACGTCGGACGGCTCGTTGCTCGAGCGGCCGAGCTCGCTGATCGTGCTGCTGCCGAGGGCGGACGAGCCCGACCCCGGCGCCGTGCGGTGCGGCCGCACCTCGAGCCACGAGGCGTCGAGGTCCGATGACGAGATACTGAGCGCGAGGTCCGGGTCGGCCTCGTCGCCGGCGATCGACGACCCCGACTCGGACGGCGGCGGCGACGCGCGCCCCGTGACCGTGTCGCCGCGTCTCCGATGGGCCGTCATGTGGGTATGTGGTGGTGGGTGCGGGGTTGGTGCTGCTGCCGTGTCAGCTGCCCACTGGCGGCAGTACTCGGACATTGTGTTGGGGAGGGAGAGCGAGAGGGAAGGAGAGAGAGAGCTCAGAAGTAAAGTACAGGGCGTTGTCACGGCGGGTGCGGGGGGGAGGTACGTACCCTGGGGGGCGACCTAACGTGGGACTATTGCAACGAGGTGGGCGCAGCGCACAGCGGGGTGGAGGCCGAGTGCGAGGAGCGAGGCTGCGGAGGGAGTGATTGTGAGCGTGTGCGCATGCAGCAGGTGCAGGGATGATTGACTCACTTGCGGCGCCGGCGGGGGTAGTCTGACAACGAGGGTGGGGGCGTGCGCGTCGCGTCGGTGGGTGGCGACTACGGCTGCGCAGGCTGGCGGCGGGGTCGGCTCGGCACGGCAACGAGGGCGATGGCGATGGGCTGTGCGGCGTGGCTGGCCCAGGTAGCGAGTGCAAGACGAAGGTGCGGTGTGGTGAGCTGTGCGTTGAGTAAGTGTGTGTCGCGCGTTGTGGGGATGCAACTACTGAGAAGCTGCGGCGGCGGGGGTGCGACGACGTTGATAGCCGCTTGCGGCGGCGGGGTCACGGGGTCGAACCCCTCCTCGCTCGCTCGCCGTGTGGCTGCAACAACACACGACACGTACTTGTCTCTTTCGACGTGGCGGACAGCGTGGCGAGGGTACACGGGTCAGTGGAGCCGCTTGCTAGACGTGTAGAGAGAGCACTGGGCAAGTCTGACAGCTTCGTGCAACGGCTACAACGCGACGGAATGCGACGTTGGCCGTTATCGCAGTTCACACGTTGTCTCGCGCCGCTGCTGCCGATTCGCCACCGTGCCCTGCGGCACCGGCACGCCTCGGAGCAAGCGCACACCGGCGCAGCACGCAGAGCGGACGCCGCACCTCGGTGTACATGCTTACATCGCTACTCTACATGCTCTGTACAGTGTCTTGTCGTCAGTCCAACCCTCCCCCCCCACACCGCTTCGTCATTGCCACCCAGCCTGACGACGGATGAGGCCGTACCCGGGGCCCCGGAGGGTCCGTCCCGTTACCGTCCCCTGTCCCCCTTCCCCTTCCCCGCACCTCATGTGCGTCTTGCGGCCGCAGCGTCGGCTTCCAGGCCCATCTGGTGTGCACGGATGATGCGGCGGCGGTCGTTCTGAATATCTCGGCGCTCGGTGTCTGCCATGGCTGTGGCAGCCAGCGTGGCCGTTAGCGGGCCGAGCGCCGGCCGGCCGGTGATGTACCCCGCCGAGCGGGCTGTGGTCGTCTCGTCGTCGCGCGGCGGGGGGACGACGTCGAAGAGGGCCGTGCCGTCCTGCGTGTCAGCTTGCGTACACGGCGTGCAGCTTACCGTATCCACTACGGCCCATACACCCGACGGCTGTGGTCAGTGGTCAGCGGAGCCAGCAGAGGCACGTACCGACACCCGGCTCTTGACCGCCTCGACGACGATCCGCAGGCCCGGCTTGCCCGCCCGCTCGCGCTCGCCCTGGTCCGCGAGCCCGAAGACGCGCGCCGCATCCTGCAGCAGTAGCTCGACGTCGCACGCGAACGGGAAGCTCGCGCCAAGGGCGGGCTTGACCGTTGTTGCGGTGAACACGCTGGCGGGGTTCGTGGGCGACGCGGACGCCGTGGCGTTGAGCACGACGGACAGCAGGCCGTGGGCGTGCGTCAGCGCCGCGAGGGTCTCCATCGCGGAGACCATTGTCGCGTGGCCTGGAGTGGCGTCAGCGCGCCAGCGCGTCAGCTCCTCCGACACCCGCACCCACCCTCGGAGCTCGAGCCCATCAGCTCAGCGCGGAACAGCGAGCCCGCGTTGTCGAGCACGAGCACGCGGACGCGGGCGTCGACCTTGCCCAGGACGTCGAACAGCGCGTCGGCCGAGAACACGCGCGACACTGCCAGGCGGTCGAGCACGCCGCCCGCCTCGTCGCCCTGGCGTCAGCTCGCCCGCCACGCCACGCGACCCACCTCGACGCCATACGCGCCGAGCACGGCGGCCGCCCGCGCGGCATTGAACGCGCCGTCCGTGTCGAGCCAGAGCGCGGTCGTGGCCGCGTCCGCGTCAGCAAGAAGGACGCGCAGCACGGCATGCAGCGCGAGGAGCTGGTGTCAGCGGATCCAGGGGGCGACACACCCACCGTCTTGCCGACCCGCGGCGGCCCAGCGAGCTGGAGCACGCCGGTGCCCAGGCCGGCGAGTATGTCGTCCACCCCTGCAGCGCCGAAGCCCGCGAACACGGCCGGCGGGGGGGCGGGGGGTACGTCGTCCCCGCGCCGCACGGACGGCGCGGTGCGCGCGAGGCACGCTTGGGCGAGCGCCTCGAGGCCCGCGTCGTCGGCCGCCAGCGGACCGAGCACCGCGCGCGGGGTGAGGAGCACCTGCTCGGTCGTCTTGACGCCGTGGGTGTCTGGGTTGTCAGCGGTTGGGCAGGAGGAAGCACGTACCGAGAGTCGCTACGAGGGGTTGTAGGTCCTCGGGGAGTTCTAGCCGCTTGAGCAGCATCGTGGCTGGGTGGGTGGCAGGGAAGTGTCAACATCATCTCACCGCTTCGCTTCCCTCCACTTTGGCTGAGCGCTGAGCGCCTCCACTCCAACTGATTTCACCGAACACGGTTTCACTGTTGTCGTTGTCGCATCACCACGCTCTATCCACACCGCATCTGCATCTCGAACCCAGCCCAACCGCACCACCGCGGCGACAAGACACAGCACATTCACACGCCCGCACGCATCACACGCATCCCCGCCCATGGAACGCCAGTACGACGTCTTCCGCCCCTCGGCGCTCCCCTCCGCGTCCCTCGGCCGCCGCCTGCGCCCCGTAGCAGCCAAGAGCGGGCTGGACGCCGCAACCGCGTCGAAACGCACGCCGGACGGCGAACTGGACCGCGCGTCGGAGGCTTGGAACGCGCGCATCGACAAGGAGGTGAAAGCCGTCGCCGAGGGCCTGGGAGAGCTGGTCAAGCTCGCCGACGTGAGTCCCACGTCCTTCCCCCCCGACCAGACCCCCGCGCTCCCCTGCTGACGACCCCCAGATATCCCCCGCGCCCCACGCCGACGCGGACAGCGTCCCGCCCCTCCATCTCAAGCTGAAAACCGCGGCGCTGATCCGCGCGGCGCAGACCCTGCGCGACACGGCGCACGAGCTGCGGCTCGCGTTGTTGCTCGGCGCGGACGACGTCGCGGCTGCCCGGCGCGACGCGGAAGCCGCGTCGCTCAGGCGCGAGGCGGACGCGCTGCGCCGTGCTGTCGCGGCCGAGTTTGCCGGCCTGCGCGGCGGCCCGGATGCGCCGTATGCTGGCGCTCGAGCTGGCGATGAGACCGACGTGAAGGGCGTCGCGGTGGTCGACGGCGGCGATGGCGAGAAGCCCGAGACGGCTGCTGCTGCTGCTGCTGCGGATGCCCCGGCTACCGTGCCCGTCCCCGCGCCCGAAGCCGACGCCGACGCTCCCGCCGCTCCCGACGCCAGCATGGACGTTGACGACGACGACGACGACGACTTTGAAGAGGTCGCATGAGGCTGGCATCCTCCCTCGTTCCCTCGTGCCCAACCATCACCACCCCACCCACCCGCCAGCCCGTTGTACACCATACCTTGCATCCACGACACCATGCATCGCGTCTGTTCCGACTCGGTTGCCGCGCTGTTGTGCTCGCAGCGCTGGAAGTGCTGATTGGCGTCAGCACCCACCCATTGTCCCATGTCCCTTGTCCACCGGCGCCGCTTGCTTGCCGCTGTGCGCTGCTCGCCAGCTCGCCAGCCAAACATCCCGCCCCCTTGTTCACGCTCGCTGACGCTCGCGTCTCTTACGACAAGTTGCATCGCACGCACGCACTCCGCATGCACACCCACAAACAAACCACTAACAGGTATATATGCCAAGACTCCTCTCGTACAGTCATAACCCTCGTACAAGACAACAATCCTACACTCAGTCCTCTCCTTCGTGGAACGGCCACGCGACAGCAAGGCGCGGCGGCGCTCCGTCCACCTTGCCAATGCCGCCATCGGCCCACCACTCATCATACTCCTTTTGCGCGTCCTCGAGCTCGGCGAGCATCCGGATCGCGTACGCGTGCAGCCGCTTGGGATAGCCCGGGTCGATGATCGCCGCATTTCTCGTCAGCTTGGCCAGAGTGTCCGCGCCAAGCGCGTCGAGCGCGTTCGCCGCAGGTGGTGGTAACAGCGACGACCGCTTCGAGAACGAGTGCGACATGTGCGGCGACGTCGGCGCGCTCGGAGGCTGCGAGTTGCGGCGCGGCGAGCCCGGGGCGGGGGTGGGGTCAAAGGTGTCGCTTCTGGGCGAAGCAGTCGGGAGCTCAAACTCGAACGCAAACTGCGCCTTCGCCGCAAGAGACGGGTGTTCGGGCTTGGACGTCGCCGGCGTGGTAATGTGCGGTGGCGGCGCCTTTCTAACCCGGGGAGGCGAGGGGCCGCCAGACGACGGGTTTGAGCTCGGCGCCGACTCGGTAGACGACGACGTCGACGGAACAGGCGACGACTCGGAAGAAGGCAGCGGGCTCGGCGCAAGCAGCGGGCTGTTGTCCAGCTTGGCGGGTCTCGACAGCGGCGAACTCTGGTTGGGCGAGTGCGGCGAGTGAGGCGAATGCAAGCTGGCGGGAGGCAGCAGGGGCGAAGCAAGCGTGGGCGAGTTGTCCGACATGGACGGCGACGGCGTCGCAGTCGGCGAACCCTTCTTGCTCTTCTTGCCAGACTTGGTGTCCTTGGGCGGCGCAAGCTTGCCATCCTTGCCGTCCTTGGCAGGCTTGCCACCCAGGCGCTTCCACCACGACGCCGCCTTGGGCGCCGCAGGCTCCTTCTCCTCGGGGACGAGACCCAGACCCATCAACTTCTCCGACCGGCTGACGGTCTGCGGCGAGTCGGTAACCATGGTGATCGTGCTGCGGCTGCGAGGGAAGCCAGGGTTGGTAGGCGTGCGCGGAGGCTCCTTGTCCTCGACCTCGGACATCGGCCTCGGCTCGAGTTCGTCGTAGCGCTTCTTGATCCTGTCAAGCCGAGTCTGGAGGAGGCCAACCGACTCGAGCTCGACATTGTACGACGGTCCATCGGCTTCGGTCGTGTGTAAGTGGCCAAGACGGAACACCACAAGACGGAGGACGTAGGAGCGGACCGACTGGGACCAGAAGAGCAGAAGGCGCTCAAACAGGTCCCTCTGAAGCAGAATGTCGATGCAGAGCTCCCTCCGGTCCTCGGGCTTGGCCGTGAGGATCTCCCAGTGGGTGAACACGAACGCAATGACCTTGACGAGGGTAAGGGCGTGCTCGGCGTTGTTGAGGATGGTGCGCACAAGGCCAATGAGGTAAGGCACATCGAGGGGCGAGATGGTGCCACCAATCACAACTGGGTCCACAATGCCGTCCAGCAGGTCGAACAAACAGAACACACCCTTGGGCGCGTACAGGCTCGTCTTGGTGATCAGGCTTTTGGTCCACACGTCGATCATGTCGCCCCACAGCTGAGCGCCCTCGCATTCGAGAACACGGCCATCGGCGCAGGGGATCATGACCAGCGACGAGGTAAACGTCCACAGCGTCTCAACCAGACGTCTGTTGGCAGTTTCGAGCACGGCAGGCTTGGAGCTGCTGCGGAAGCCGGCAGACTCGGTGGCGTCGAACTGCTGGGCCGAGGACGACGTCGTCACAGCGTTGACCGAGCCGAGGATGTACGAGTGGCACTTCTTAGCGAAGATCGTCGCGAGGTGTGCGTAGCCGGGAGCACGAAGCAGGACGTAAGCCGGCACAGGCTTGCCCTGGGCCTGGTAGTACTCGACAACCGGTGCCAGGTAGAGGGCGAGCTGGCGGTGGTACGAGCGGTAGAACGCAGGGAAGAGCTCCGAGTCGTCCGACTGCCAGCGACGAAGCCAGTTGCCGGGCTGGAAGTGGAACGCCTCCTTCTCAGCAGCCGTTTCGAACACGGGGACGTGGCTCGTGAGTCTGCGAGTGTACGCGGTCGAGTTGTCAAAGCACAAGGACTGCAGGTGAGCCGGGTAGGTCGGGCGCGCCTCGGCGGGGATGTTGGTCTGGCCAGCGAGAACAGGGCGAGTGAAGCGCATGAGCGCGCCGCGCGGAGGGTGCAGCACGCCGGTGAGCTGAGAGCCCACGTGCGGGACACGGAAGAATGCAAATGCCTGGGTTGTTAGCAGTGGTCGTGACGATCGCCTTTCTACTCACCAAGAAACGGCCACTGAACAGCAGCGTGTTGTGGAAGACACCCTTGGCGCCGAGCTTGTCCATGACAAAGTTCATGACGCGCATCGTGAGCTGCACAAAGGCGTCGGTGTGCATGCGCGAGACATCGAGAGCGGTAGCCGAGAGGCACGAGTTCTCGAGAATCGACGCGAGACCCTCAAGGCAGGCGCCCCGCTCGTTTGCAGGCTGCTCGACGCGCAGTTCAAACAGGAGCGCATCGGCCCACTCGAAGCAGACGTCACGGAGCTCGCGGTTCGACTTCTCGTCACGCTCGTCGTAGGTACGCTTGTCGACCTCGGCGAGCAAAGGAAGCAGTTCGTTGCGGATGATGATGGAACGCTCGGCGCCACCCCCCTGCATAGGGTAGCGGAAGTTGTCCAGAGCGTTCTCGAGCTCGTGCGTGATCGCTGGCGTGGAGACGCTAGGATCGGGGATGATAGGAGCTGCCTGGTGAGCGAGCACGCGAACGTTCTCGCGCGCCTTGAACGGGGCGGTCATTGGGGGCAGCTGGGGAGGCTCCACCGGGTCGAGCGACTCCTTTGGCGGCCTGGCGGGGTTGTCGATCCTCGCACGGGTCTTCTTGAGGACGGGCACTGGCGCAAGGACTGGCGCCACAGGAGCAGCGATAACAGGTACCTCGTCCTTTGGTGGGACAGGAAGAGCAGGCGGCGCGATCGTGGGGGCAAAGGGAGCTCCGAGGCCGACAAGAGGTGCACCCAGCTCGATGGGGGGCTCAAGAACCGCCACCTTCTCCAGCGTCGTCTTGGTCTCAGCGCCGTACGGCGGCAGGCCCATGAAAGAAGAGTGTGCGTCCTCGGGTGTGCGGGGCGGCGAGGGCGAACTCGTCTCGTGGGTTGAGCTACTTCCCGAAGGTGTTCTCTCATGTCCGCTAGATCTTCCCGAGGGATGTGTGGACGCAGAGTCGGTGTCCGAGACAGACGGGGCAGGACCAAGGGACATGGTCGATGCCTTGAAGTCTGACGCCGACGTGTTGAGCTCGGTTGAAGCCGACAGAAGGGGGGCCGAGGATGAGCTGGGCGAGAACAGCTTCATCATCTGCGGCGTGACCCAAGACTCGTCGTGGGCATGAGCACGCCAGGGGTCTTCCTGGCCGGAACCAGGTCCGTCAAAGGATTGCGAGCGGCGGCGCTCGGCACGTAGCGCACGCTCAGCCTCGGTCCTCGGAGCCTGGAGACGGTCGCTGTTGATCGAGCGCGAACGCGTCGGCGACTGGCTGCTGGGCGACCCAATGTCGAGTGAGCCACTGCGTGACCGGGGCGACACCTTGCGAGGGGTGGTTGGCGAGCTGAGGTTGATCGCGTCAAAGCCCATGTCAAAGCTCAAGTCGAGGTCTGGCAGCTGCAGGAGATGCAATGATCTGGACGGCTTGATTGGCGACCAGTCGGCTTCTCCAGGCCCAGGCGAAGGGGTAGGCGACCAGTCGGCAGGCGACTCCTTTGACGGAGACCACTGGGGCGACGACTGCTGCCTGGATGACGACGAGATCTCCGCGACCTGGCGGACAGTCGAGACAGAGCCGGTATCCGAGCCCGAGGGACTGACCGACGGCTGTGGCAGCTCGGGCGTCGCACCGACAGGAGTAGCATTGAGGAGGGCGTTGACAGGTGACTGGTGGTAGCCCTGCAGCGAGCGCGGAGAGCCCTGTGGGGACGGAACTGGTGGGAGGTCGCGGGATGGAGCAAGCGCGCGCGGGGTTGACCCACCGCGCACATGCGGAGGCGAGGCAGGGCCGCTGTCCGACGCCGAGCGCTGGAGGTGAGGAGGGACGGGGAAATTCTTGCGGTCATTCGGGAGGGCTCCGCCGGGGGATGACGGAGTGCGACTGCGTGCCGACAATGTTGAGGCATTGGTGGACGACGCCGAAACTGTCGGCGTCGGACGGAACAGGTCACTGATTGATGAACGCGGCGGCGCTGGCATGTCGGGGACATCCTGCGCTTGCTGCGTGTCCTTGGGCTTTCCTCGGAAGAGTGCACGGAGCGCGCCCGAGCTCTTCTTGAGCGACAGAACCGGCGTCTTGCGGCTGTCAGCCACAGCTTCCCCTGCGGCTACACCAAGAGAGCGCTGCTGGAGAGCCTTTTGCTCCTTTGCCGCCTCCTTGGCCGCGGAATCTCTAAAGGCAAAGTTTAAGAGCTCGGTCGAAGGACGGCGAAGTAAGTCGGCGGAACGGCGCGTTCTGAGGGACGGCTGCTTGGGCGGGTCGGGCGCTGCGCGGGTGGTTCCAAACGGACGCGAAGACGTTGCCTGCAGAGGCGAATGCTCCTGGGTATCCAACGGGGTCGGCGTCTTGCGGCCACCACCGAATCCAGTCGGCGTCAACGAACGTAACATGTCGGCTGAGCGACGCCCTCTCTTCGAGCCATAGTCTGTCGACGTGGACGAGGTCTCGACGGGACGGTGCTCAACCTGGGGTTGCTTGGGCGGTGACTTTGAAGGAACTGGTGGAGGGGGCGGGCCGGCGTGGTTGATCGTGTGAGGCATGTTGCGCTGTGTGGGGGAGGTGTAGGTTCCAAACTCGTCAAAGCTGGGCCAGTCTCGACTCTTGTGCTCGACATCGGCGTCTGTACCACCCGTGTGGATGGGTGCTGGAGGCGACTTTTTGGTGCGAGGCCTGACGCGGGATGAGGCGCTCGAGAACGGCCTGTCTGGCGAGTTTGAGGCCGAGCTCGAGGGAGTATCTGGGAGCGGTCCTTGGGCCATGAGGGGCAGAGGAGGTGGCGGATCGGTGCGCGTAGAGCGGACCGTGTTGTTGCGCGAGTCGTCTGACAATCGAAGGTCGGCGGCGTACGCGGCCGACTTGGCCGTGGTCGGGCTAGTGGACGCGATGGTCCTCTGGCGTGACGACGTATGATCCAGCTGCCTCAAGTGCGGGGTGCGGACGGCGCCTCCCGAGTGGTTTGTCGACGAGCTAGAGGCCGTGTTGGTGCTTGCGATGGACCGGGATGATCCTGAAACGCTACCACCCCAGGAGTTTGCTGGGTTTGAAACCGAGCCAGGCTGAGTAGCGCCGGCTGGGGCTTTTGAAGGAGTTGCGCTCTTCACGCTGCTCTTTGCCGAGCCCGTTTCGGTTGGGGATGGAGAGGAGAAGATGGAACCAGCAGGCGACGAGTAGAGGTTGTAGCTGTGGACCGAGGACGCGGCTGACGAGGCGGGTGCGGGTGATGCCCCACGTGCATAGGCATGCTGCAGAAGGGATCAGTGCTGCGACGGGTTGTGGGTGGACAGGCCATGCCTGCCTGCTGGAGCCGGCGCGTGCGCGTGCGCGCGCTCGCGCGCTGGGGCGCGGGTCAGGCTCGCGCGACTCACCTCGTCACTAATGGCTGTTCCTAGAATACCAGCACCACCTCCTAGTTCGACCTGCTGTCCGCCGCTGAGGATGCGTCTTGATGAGCGCGATTGGGGGCGGGGGCGCGACGACGCGCCGCTGGGGTTACGTCTGGCAGGGACTGCTGGTGCGGAGGACATTGTGCGCTGTGATGGGGGGAGGAGGGAAGGCGGGGGAACCAAGATGGGGTGGGGGAGGGGAGGGGACGCAACGGCGAGACCAGCAACACCGCGGCGGATGGGGAGGGCTAGGCTAGATTGCCTGTTGCGACGATGCCAGCGAGTGGGTGTATGAGTGTGTGTGTGTGGGTCGGTGCGATGGCCGGTTGCACGCGACGGAGATGGCGGGAGGTGGGAGGCCGCCGGGGAGCGGTGGGTTGTGTCCAACCGACAAGGTACGCGTGATGGTGGTGATGGTGCACAAGAACAAGACCACGGCGACGGCGACGTGGGTGAGCAGCGCAGCAATCCGAACACAGTCGCGACCGACGCGGTAGTCGATAGCGCGCCAGGGTTTCGAGGTCGGTGCGAGCAGGCGTCGGCGTAGGGAGAGGATGAGGAAGGGGGGCGTATACGCGTCAGTGCATGTCCTGAGGGGGAAGCGGTTTGTGGCTGCTGCGGCGTGTGCTGCCTACAGGCGTCTGTCTGCGCGATGCAGTGGCAGCCACGCGTCGGTTTGTGCTCACGATTATGCTATCCGGACAGAGGTGACAACAGGTGTACAGAGACGACGAGACGACGTGAGTGGGCCAGCCAACAGTGGTCGTGGGCGGGAGGCGTCGGTGGGCCGGGGGCGGGGGCGTGGGTGGGGCGCGGCGTTCTTGTCGTCGTCGGTGTGCAGGCGTGCGGGCGTGCGTGCAAGCAATGTAGGTTGCAAGACGGACTGGCAAGACGATGCTGCTGCTGCTGCTGCTCTAGCGTCTAGCAAGAGAGAGAGAATGGGGAATCGAGGGAGCGGGGTGGGGTGCGTGACGGCTGCACTGTGTGAGGTAGGCAGCTCGTCGTTGTCGTCGCAGTAGTAGCAGCATCGCGCGCTCCCAACGGACGTAAAGACGAGGTTGATTTTCGGCTGGCTGGCTGGCGCAGTGCGCGCAGTGCAGCGGCAGCCAGCCTAAGGGGTAGGTAGGTAGGCTCAGGCGCGCGCGTGTGGTGGCGGGCGACGGGCGGCAGCGGGTGGTGGGCGGGCACGGCGCGGCATCCAGCCAGAGCCAGCGGGCACCGTGGCGGCGGCGGCGGCTCGCTCCCTGGATAGGCTTAACCTCTGACCTCCAGGGACACCGACCGACACGCGTCACACGTACGTCGACGACGCCGGCGCTCGCTGGTGCTGGCTGGCTTGCCCTTGCTTGCCCCGGCTGCACGCACGGCTGGCTCGCTGGCCCTGTATGTAGCAGCACACCACGCCAGCCCCCGCCCAACTAGCGGGCTACTCGCTCGCAGCCTCCAGCGTCGATGATGCATGCATGCACCGCCAACCACACACTGGACGCACACACAGCGAACACGCAGAACCTTCGGCGCCACGCGCGTGCGAGCATGCCAGCAGCATGCCAGAGCACTGGTATCCAACGTATGTAACGGTGGCCACGGCCAGGCTCTTGCAGGCAGCCACACACGCGACGACCACCCCCCCCCCCCCGCGCACCTCGTTACACACAATGTCGTCAGCTTGGCTGCTGGAACGCACAATGGGAATATTTCGGGACCACCCCGTTGCGTACCGTGTTTGGCAGGCCACTAGCGTGCATGCGTGCGTGCTTGCGTGCCAGCGGCCGGCCACCAGGCCAGCACCCAGCCAGCAGCGTACGCACACTCCATCGTATAGAAAATCAAGGGCTGAATCTCTTGACTCAGGGCAGGTTTACAGGGCGACGATCAGGGTCGGTCGGCGTGGGCTGTCTGTCCGTCAGTGCTCCACTGCTGCTGCCTCAAGCTCGCTGCGCTGCCTGCCCACCGCCAAACCCCCCCCCTCCCCCGACAACCCCTACCCCTACCCCCCTCACTCACGCGTCTGCCCTTAACCCATCGCTCGACTTGTAAACGCACCCGCTCGACGCACCCTGCCCAGCCAACAGGTAAGGAACTCCGCAGGGGTGTGCTCACTAGGGCCCCGCTCATAGCTACACGGCCATGGGTCAGCATACACGTATGCACATGCACTCCCTATGCCGGCTGCACACTGAGTGGAATAGAATACATCCGAGCATATGCTGCCAAATCTACTTTTGAATTGACGCCGCCTCTATCGTTTCACCATTTGTGCAAGCGCGACGCGTCATGGCACACTAAATCGCTTTATCGCGCTTTAGCCCATTCAAGCGGTTAAGCGGCCACACGCTGCCACGTGAAAGCAATCCTCCTTGTCACATGCAAGACATGCCAGACAGCCCACCCAAACACACGCGTCGCAGCTCACGCTCGCACTCGCGCTCGCGCTCGCCCGACCACCCGACGACCGCTCCAAGGCCTGGCCCGAGCCATCGGCCTCGAACACCGTCCACCCCGCTCAATGTGCAGCAGCGGTGCCTGTACCCCCTTACATGAACTTTGCAAACAGGCCGTCCTTGCGCCCACTCCTTGGCGCGTCGGCCTGTTGCAAGTTGGCCAGCGACTGTAACGAACGCATCACCTGAGAGTTGTTGTGGTCAGCTACGCGTCACTAAAAAGACACCGTCACGACGCGACACCGTCAGGACCCAGGAGGATATGTATCAAGCGCGTTGTGTGTCGCTCGTCGCCGTGTCGTCGTCGCGTCGCATCGTTCCTCACTCACCTGCTCGAGCTTGTCCTTGCGGTCCTGCAGCTCCAGGTGCGCCCGAATTCTGGGGTTCTCAAGCGCAAACTTCTTGATCTCGTCCCGGTCGAGGTCGTACAGGATGCGCGAGTCAATCTCGCGGGGGAACTGATGCCCGAGTTAGCCCAACCGGCGGACCCAGCGTACGTCGTGGCGTGGCACGGCACACTTACTTGGTAGAAGAACTGCTCGAGCAGCTCAATGTTGATAAACATTGTGCTTGTGTAGGCAAGCTTCTCGGCGACAACCGAGAGGAACACCTCGGGGCAGAAGGCCGCCTGTTCCGGCCCACTGCGGCATCGTTTTGACCGGATGGCCTGCTGCCGCATCTTGAGCAGCGCGAGGCGATTAGACAGCAGCAGCGCATGACGGCCGTCGATAATCTGCGCAGGCGAATATCTGTACGCGTCCAGCACGGGCGCCGCGTCGTCGGTCGCCGTCTCATCGCCTTCAGTCGGCGCTGGCTTGGCCTTGCGTCGCTCCTCCCACTTCTCCAGATCAGACACATGCTTGATGAGGCCGTTCAGCCGCCGGGAGCCGCCGACGCGGTTGCGGATCTCGCCGAGTTTGGCGTCACACAGCCTGACCTCCTCGTTGAACTTGGCATCCGCGCGGTCACGCCCGCGGGCCCATTCACGGTCCTCAATCTCGACCTCGTACTTGAATGGCTTGATGCTGTTCTCGACCTGGTCCGCAGTGAGCCCCATGCGCTGGCGCAGAATGGCATGCGAGAAGTCGACAATGCGGTCCGTCGCCTCAGGGTGGAATGTGAAGGGTTCCCCTTGCGCAATCGAGTCTATCAGGCCGCGCAGCCCATCGGCTACCATATTCGTCGAATCGCGGCCTACACCAGACTTGGTAAGTAGTGACGAGGCCGTTTCAAGCTTGTATCGCCAGTACGAGTCGAGGTCTTCTTCCGTTGCAAGCTTGCGGTCCTCAGCTAGTGTCGTGAGCTCGGCGGCACGAGCATCGGTCCAGTAGAGCTGCTCTAGGATGTCCATGACCTTGTCCTCGAGCAGGTTGGTGAGCTTGGAGCGGACGGCCGGCTTGGTGAACTGCCCCGTGTAGTCCTTGAAGCGCGCCTTCAGGGCGTCGGTAGTCTCCGCAACGTACGACTCGGACGTGATGCGGCGGTCATTGTACTGAACCTTGAACTGGTAGTTTGCCTCTTCCAGCTCGAGCTGCACCGCGTTGGTGATGCCATGGAGGTTGGACGCCATACTCGTCTCGAGGACGTCCATCAGACGCCGGCGCAGCGTGTCGGTGCCGGTGAGGAGACGCTTGCCGCGACGGTCACGGGCAGAGAAGACCCGAGCGTTCTCTCCTCCAAAGAACTCCTCTTCGCGCTTCATGACCTGGCTCGTAATAGTCGTGTTCGAGTCGCCTCTGATGGAGCTGAACACGCCGCCTGCCTTCGGAGGCACCTTGCACACGACACCGACATAGCCGAGGTGAAGAGGGTACTTTTCTCCGCGGATGATCTGGGCTCCCTGCTGCGGCGGCACAAGGTCCATCTTGGTCACAACACCGATGGTGCGGTTGCCAAGCGGGTCGACACGGCGGCTCGCTCGCAGTGCAGGCGAGTTGGCGAGGTCAACATCGGCAGCGCACACCGCGAGGATGATGTTCGGCTCGCGAATGTACTTTTCGCAGAGGTTGGCAATGCTCTCGCGGAGGTTGTCGGGCTGGTCCATGGACGCGATCTGCACGTAGCCGGGCAGATCGATGAGCGTGAGATCGGGCACGTTGGGCGAGTGGATCTGGAGGTGGATAGGCTCGTCGGTGACACAGAGCTCGGCAGGGACAGAGAGGTTGAGGTCGGTCAACGTCTTCTGGATCTGCGAGAAGTTGGTCACCTTGCCGAGGTGGGGCATGTCCGGGAAGACGCCATACTCGGCCGGCTGGTTGGACGTCTTGTTGACAGGGGTGTGGATGAGCGTCAGCTCAATGGGTCGGCGAGTGACCATGTTGTCGCCCCTGCGGTGTCAGCATATTGCTCAACGTCGACGACAGCTGGACTCACTTTGGCAAGAACTCGTGCCCGACAATCGCCTCGAGCACACTGCTCTTTCCCGAGCTCTGCGATCCGATCACAACGATCGAGGGCAGCTTGAGGGCGTCGCTTTGGTCGATGCTCAGCAAGACGGTGCGGATCTCGATGAGCTTGCGTGTGAGCTGGAGAAGCTGGTGCTCTGGGCCGCTGCCGTCGCTGAAGGGGTCGGAAGCTCCTCGCTCGTCGTCCAACTTGGCCCCAACAGCGGCGGCGACCGCGACCGCGGCCGCCTCCTCCCCGCCGCCGTTGTTCTGCGGCTCCTCTTGTCGGCCGCTCGATTTGCTGTCCTCCTCACCGCCGCTGCTCTTGCTCTCCGACTGGTCGTTCCTAACAAACTGCGTCGTGAAAGCCTCCCACCACTCCTGCGTGCCTTGGCGGAAGGCGTCGGCTCGCGATTGTGCCTCTGCCGCCGCTCCGTTGATGCCGTCCGAGGCAGACTTGCCCAGCGACGACAGCGTGCTCGATGTCGTATCCAGCGCCGAGGACAGCGTACTTGATGTAGCATCATACGCCGCGCCGAGCGTGCCGGCGGTGGTGTTGTATGCCGACGACACCGTGTCCTGCAGCTCGCCAAACAGCTCTGCCGTCTTAGTCCGCACGCCTGGGGTCAGCAGTCACCCCAGCGAAGAGCTCACTCTCAAACTTGTAGTTGGCATACCCGACGCCGCCAGCGCCCACGGCGGCGCCGTACAGCGGGACCCGGAAGGCGCGGGCCATCATGCGTGGGATCGCGCCGAACGACATTGCGCGCACGTGCAGCGCCCGCGCCGGGATCGTGACCCGTCCCCCAGGGAGGGCGACGGCTGGCCGGTACGCATGCGAGAGCAAAAGTGCTGGCCGTGGTCGGGCCTGCACGAGCGCGCGCGTTCGCAGCGGGGCTGCTACGATGCGGCGGTACATTGTGGGAGCAGCCGGGATTCGAAGGAGTGTAGTCTAGTCGGTATTGGTTGTCGTATGAAGCTGCTCGTATCAGATGTCGTGACGATGACCCGGCCTCTAGCTCTGGGCTCCTCTTCTGGTGCTGTTGATCGACCGGTGTGTGAGTGTGCTCGTTGTGAGTGATGGAGCGGATGGCGGAACACGAACTGTGCCGAAGCAATTCGACGATGACGGGTGGCAAACGGCCAGCAAGTATCGGCACATGCGCACCCATAAGCGAGCCACTAACGCCATGCCTAAATGATTTTTTGCTCCCGCTAATTCCTCCTCAATTGTATTTGTCCCTCACGCGACTCTCCCCTGAATCGTCAGCGTCATTCTTCTTTCGCGCCGGCGCCAGTGGTTTCTCGCAATCCAAAAATCAAAAGTCGAATTCTGACAACCTTTGGATCACCCAACCGGCCACAATGTCGCGTCTCGCAGCCCTCTCGACGCCGCAACGGCGCGCACGCACCTCCCCCTCGCCGTCCCCCTCGCCCGTGCCGGCATCGCCCACGCGCGCAGCCGAGACGACACACCACCGCATGCTCAAGCTCGTCCTCGCCGAAGTCAACAACGTGATCAACACCTGGGACGATGTCGTCGCGCACGATGGCCTCAAGGCCGGCAAGGGCTGTATTGATGAAGTGACGGAGATGGAGTGAGTCGATGGTCCCGTCGTGTCCGCACTAACCACCAGCAACATCCTGCTCCTGCCCGAGGGACCAGAGCGCCCCCTCGTCGCACCCCACCTCGATGCACTGACGGCGTACCGTACGGCACTGCAGGGCGTGCTCACCAAGCTGGAGAAGTTGCTGTCCAAGCTCGCAGCGCTCGTTGAGCAGTCGGAAAAGGTCTTCTTCGAAGCGTGCAAGGTCCAGACGTGGGACTTTGTCCTCACTGATCCTTTGTGGCTATCGTGGACTCTGGAGAACTTCGGTACGTGGCTAGCGTGACCTGCCCGCCCAGCCACTGACACGCCCAGTTGATTCCCTCCCACCGCTGGTGACGGCCCACTCGAAGCACCTTGGCGAGCTCACATCCCTCGCCAATGTCCTGCTCTCGTCATCGACGTCATTCGAGGACGCGCGCACGGCGCTTGAGCGCTGGCGCGACCTCGCCCGTGGTGGCGAGCGCTGGGAGGTGGTGCGAGAGTGGGAGGAGCTCGTCGAGCTTGAGACGGGTCGTATCGGACCAGAGGAAGAGGAGGAGCAGGCCCGACCCAAGCGCCGCGGAAAGCGGTAGGCTTGGCGCCAATGGGGAGGGGCGTGGAAGCGGTGGCGAGGAAGCCAGGTGGCCAGAGGAAGTCCGCGCGCCTGTGGGGCCACAGTCGTGCAGTGTGCTTCGCACACGACGGCCAATCCTTCCAATGAGTGCATCGTACACCGGTCTGTCGATCCGGAGCGCTTGTAAGGTGTGGGCGACATTCCCTCTTAACGCTTCTTTCTGTCGCCACTTGGTCATCTACCTCAACGCCGACCTCGATGCTGGCAAGCGCTAATCTGCCAGCATGGGGGGAGCTATCTCACGTTGCCAAGGTGCTGGGGTCGACGACGCCGACGAAAGCTACGGCATCGCAGAGATGTTTGCGCGTGCTCGTGTCGTAAGTGCCGTCGCTTATCGCCGCTTACAGATAGCAACACCGATCGCGATGGACCTCGAGGCTCCGGCTCCGGCTCTCCACACCCGTCGTGCCATCAACGCAGCGACAGCGAGGGTCGACCGACATCGACCCGTTGGGCGAGGCGCGCGCCGCCCTCTCCGCTCTGGGCGGCTGGCACGAGGACCGCCACCTGCGGCCGCAAACGGCTGTTGAAGAGGTGCGCGAGCGGCCCGGACGACGCGGGAGGGTTACCCGCCGGCGTAACAGCAGCTCGGCGGAGGAAGGGCACGAATCGCCACAGCGTACACCCGGTGCGCGGCCGCACACGGGGCCGGAGCGCGCACGGCACAGCAGCTGGCCGGCGGCGGGGCCGAGCTCCCCGCGCGGGTTTGGATGTGAGCCCCGCCCGCTGCGGGACAGGCAGGCGGCGCTCCGCCTCCTGCTGGCCGGTGCTCGCCGGGTTGTTGTTCACAGCTCTAACGGTGAACAGGGTGAGCGCGTAAAGTTACTCGACAAGCAGCTGCCCGGTAGGCGGCCTACCGTGCCGACGAAGACGACGTTTTCATCCGACGACGAGGCGGTGCCTGTGCTGTTCCACACCGCGCAGAGCTATGCGCCACGCACGCGGATGAGCGTGCGCGGCGTGTTCAAGAACGCCGACTCGGACGCCGACTTGGACGCCGACTCGTACAAGACGATCTGCATGCCGCCGCCTCGCCCGCCGGGGCGCGCGGCACTCCGCGGCGAAGACAGCAACGACGACGACACTGTGCCGGTGGTGCTGCGCGGCGTGCTCTGCCGAGCGATGAAATCGTTGGGCATTGACAACGACCCGCCCGTCTTCAAGCCCAGTGTGCTTCTTCCTCGCCCGGTGGCCCCCGGCTCGCCGCCGACCGTCAGAGTCCGCCTGCGGTCCAAGACGTCGGGTGTCAGCCCGAAGCTGGAGCCGGCGCTTCCACTCGAGGCGGCACCGGCTCTCCCCGGCAAGTGAAGCTGCGCCTCCGGTGCTGCTGCACCTTGTGTGATCGACGTGGACTGGACTCGCTGTGCACATCCATGCTTTGTATTCAGATTCCTCGTGATGAAGCCGTGTACATGTGGGAATTCAGAAGTTCTGGGACAAGCTTCAGCCACCGTTGCAGGGCGTTGTCCCATTACTTTTGACGCCCCACTGTACGTGTGCAGCTGCGTCCGTCTATCCTGGCTGCGTTCACGCCGCCTTTCTCTCAGCTACCCCGATGTTGCAGCCTCATCACAGCTCCTTCATCATCGTCTACATCTACTTGTACAGCGCGAAGGCACCAAACCACGCGACGTGGGGGTTGATGCGCTCTGGGAAACGCTTCAGCATGGCGGCGTACCACTCCGGCGCGGTGGCCTCGGACTTGCGCAGCGCGATCGCAGCCTCCAAGTACTCGCGCGTCTCGGCGAGCACGCGCGCGCCGTCGTCGTCGTGCCCGGCGACCTTGTGCCCGGCCACAACGAGGCGGGGGTTGTAGCTCTCCGCAATATCAATCGCCTTGATCCACTGCGCGAGGCCGTCGCCCGCGCCCTCAGCGAGCATCTGGTGCGGGCCGTCGTACGCCACGTCGCCTGCGACGAGCAGCGACAAGCTCGGGACATGGAGGAACGTGCTCGCGTCCGTGTCCGTGTGGCCCGCCTCGACGATCTCGAGCGTCTCGCCCTCGAGCTCGAAGCTGCGGGCCGCGACCGGCGCGATGGCGATGTCCTCCGGGATCTGGCCCCCCGGGAACGCGGTGGCCCAGTAGCTGTCCTTGACCGCGACGCTCTTGGCCATCTCGGCGATCGTGCCCGCCGACGCGACGACCGTCCCGCCGAACCGCGCGAGCAAGCTGGCCGCGCCGAACCAGTGGTCGCCGTGCCCGTGGGTCACGAAGATGTGCGTCAGGCGCCGGTTCTTGCCTGCGAACCATGACGCGACGGCGTCCGTCTCGGCCACCGTGAACGGCGGGTCGACCAGCACGGCGTCGCGCGCGCCGTAGATTACTGTTGTGGAGAGCGGGTTCCACGCGACGTTGCCGTCGCTCCCGGGCGCGCGGAACGCCGAGGTGAAGGGCAGAGGGGGGGTGATGAACACGTCGTACGCGAGGGTCATGGTGTGTGTGCGTGTCGAGTGAGTGTGGGTTGCTGCGTGTCGAGATGCGAGGCGAGGTGCAGTCCAGTCCTGCTCGTTGAGAGCGTCAGTTTATATGTGGTGCCACACCTGCCACACCCCCGACGTCATACACACACACCCTCGGTTTGCCTTCGGTGACGATAACATCAGCCAGCCAAGCGAGCCTGCCCGCCTAATCACCGCCCTGAGTCACGGTTCATGACTCTGTCCTCGGGGCACAACACCAGTCGCGTGCTCGCGTACTCAGCGCAGTGGTCAGCGCACTCGCCACAAGCCTCGGCGTACTCAGCCCGGCGGCGAGCAAGCCAAGCGTCGCTTGCGATATCCAGACCCGAGAAGGCCGAGGATGATCGCAAAACAGCCGGCATGGCGACACCAACCTCGCTCCACCCACAGTGGGCTGACACGGACGCCACCGAGCAGTCATTGCAGCCTCTGTCCCACTTTCCGGCTTCCTGTCATCTCGCAGTCTGTGCCTTGCTGGCTAGGAGCGCGGAACACGCTCAATGTGGGAGGGGCGAATTGCACACGAACGACACACCACGCCCTCCCAAACAGTACGATATGCCATATTATACATCTGCCTCGTGAGGCTCGTGAGGCAACTCCCGCATCTACTGTCTAGTCTAGCTCACAGCTCCAAAGCCTAATCGTCCCAGCCGCAGTACCGCGCGATCCAGCCGCGCGGGCCGCCGCCAAGAATGTCCAGCCAGAGGGTGTAAGTCAGCGCGCCCGAGATCCATGGCAACTTGGGGTCGGGCTCGACGCCCAGTCCAATCCGGGCCATCTGCCACTCGTGCCATGTGGTGCTGACGCCCGCGCCGACGAGTTTGACGGTGCCGGGCTTGGCCGCCGCCTTGGCCTCCCCGCCACCGAGGAGGCGCTGTACCAGCGGGCCCTGAGGAATGGCGTACGGCCCGACCTTGGCCTTGGGACCGTCGATCTCGCGGTTGAGGATCACGCGCGACGGCAGGTCAGGGACAAGAGCTGCTGGGCGCGCAACACCAGCAAGGTCGCACGCCCGGTTCCGTAGCGACGAAGCGATCAGCGAGCGGTCGTGCATGCCGCCCGTAAGCAGAATGGCCGGGCCCTCGGGGACCGGCGGCAGTGTGGGGATCAGCTCGGTCGTGAAGTGTGCAAAGAGCGACTGGCGCGCCGTTCCCGCCTGTTCTGTGTCCGCGAATGCTGCAGGTGTCAGTGCTTCAGTGCTGGGCGACGGCCTATGCCTAGCACTCACCTGGGTTGGAGTAGGTGCCCCCTGACACCTCGAGAATGTCCACCAGCTGCCAGGAAGCAATCTCGCGGATGATATCAGCAGCCTGGTACTCGTCCATGCCCCCAGCGACAAAATCCGACGAGTTGATCTTGACCGCTTTGACGAAGCGTGGCTCGGTTGCAGCCGCAATGCCCGTCAAGATGAGCCACAGGAGGTGCAGACGCAGAGGGACGTAGTGTGGGACCCCTGGCAGGGCATGAGGGTGGGGGTTTGTCTGAGCTTGTCAGCCGCTGCAAAACGACGCCAGCTGGCTTACCAAAGGCGAAAGGTAGTTCGCCAAGAGGTATCCGTGCGCCGAGTGGATCTGGACTCCTCCCCATCCGGCTTCTTCCATGGCCGCGGCCGCGTCGATAAACTTTCCGGCAATGTCGAGCCACTCGGCAAGGTCGGTGACTGCCCGGCTCTTTGTGGGCCAGAGGATGTGTTCAAACAGCCATGCCACGACGCCCCGCCCAAGCGTCGGGCGGGCAGACACGGGGGCGACCGCAGGCTCCCAGGGCGCTCTGGACAGGCCCCATGTGGGACTGCTCTGGATGCCAGCGTGCGAGAGCTGCACGAGCGTCAGGGGCCGCCCTTCCTCCGGCGCGTCGGCCAGTAACGCGTCGTTGAGCTCTGTGAACAGGGGAACCGTGTGTGGGTTGTCGTACACTCGAAGGTCATGTGCCGTGGCCAGCTGTGTCGAGTCTACAGCCACATTACCTGTGCAGTGTTTCAGCAACCTCGCGCATAGCCGGAGGCGGCGCGCGCCGCACACGTCGGGGCCACGCTCAACTCACCAGTGATGACAATACCCCATCCGCCGGCACCCCAGCGCCGGTACAGCCTCCTGTGTCGTTTGCCTGGCAGGCCGCCGGTGATGCCTTCCTCCATTGCCGCCTGCTGGGTTAGCCGACCCCGACCGCTGCGCCACCCACCTTGACCAAGCGGTTTGGTACGACGACGCCATTCGGCAATGTCAGTGGCAGAGCGATGAGGTCAATGTCATCTTCTGGAAAGTCGTATTCTGCTGATTGTGACGAGCTGTCGGAGAACACGAGGCCCAGCGACGAGTTTGTGGCGGCCTGGCCACTGTC
The DNA here is from genome assembly GCA_026725045.1 of Vanrija sp. TS_01. NCBI lineage: Eukaryota > Fungi > Basidiomycota > Tremellomycetes > Trichosporonales > Trichosporonaceae > Vanrija > Vanrija sp. TS_01. The sequence continues at coordinate 1,013,615 of JAPKIE010000001.1, read as the reverse complement.
TGATTGCGACTGGGATGATTGTGGCTGGACTGTCATGGGTTGGGGGATCAGAAGGGAGGGAGGATATGCTTGAGTTGAGAAGAGTGAGGGACACTGCTGCTATCTGCGTGTCGTCTATGCCGGCTTTGTTGTGGAATGCGTTGTTGAAAGAGTGACGAGTGTCTTCAGAAAAAGGTTGAAACCGAGGCCGAAGACGCATCCTCATAGTCCGGTTATGACGGCGCCCGATTGCAACGCTCCTAATCACCCTTGTCAATTTGATCCCGCCGCTCCAATCTGAAACCTACTTAAGCAAACGTCATGTCCCGCGCCCCGCCCACCGACGGCCGCCCCGCCCGCCCACCCACCTACGCTGCAACCCTAATTGCTCCCCCCATATTGCCACATGGCAACAGCCACTCCCATCACCACCACCACCAACCCTTTGTTGTCGCATTAGGAAGCCAATAAGCCAACCTTCTTGCACAAGCGCTTCACAAGCTTACACTTACACCCAATCCACCACCATGGAGGTCGACGACGATGTCCTTGGCTCCGCCTTTGGCCTCGGCAACGTCCTGGCCCAGGTCGGCGTCGGCGTCGACAGCGCGGCTCTCTCGGCCTTCCTCGAACGATCAGGCGAGGGCGGCGGCGGATCATCGTCACGCGAGCTCGCAGCAGCCATCGAGGCCGAGGAAGACGAAGACAAGTTCATGGACGACGTCTCCGAGGCATCTTTACCCGACGAGAATCCAGAGGACAAGGAGGCCCGACGGCGAGAACAGGCTGCCATCAAGGCCGAGGAGGCGCGATGGGCTCGACGCGCCGCGGCCGAGATTGCTGGTCTCAAGAACGAGGGCGACGCCGAGCGCGAGGCGAGGAAAAAGCGCCAGAGAGAGGAGAGGGAAAGAAACCTCGTCTACAGCGTCTGGCCAGAGTTCAAGCAGGGCGTCCCGCTCAAGATGAGCGAGGTGTTCTACGACACGCCAGCGGCTCGAGCAGCGTTCACGGCAGCTGCCCTCAAGAAGAAGCGGCGGCTCCTGTCTGGCCTGCCCCATGAAGAGTGTATGTTGTCGCTGACCTTGGTAACGGACACTGACATCTCAGTCGAGATCACTGTCGCAAAGGACAAGACGGCGCCTCCAGAAACGACCTTCCTCTTACCTAGCCTCCCTCCGATGCCCGCGAGCGATCCCCGACAAACCAACTACCTCACCCCTATTGGCTCATACTTTGACCCCCAATGGGTCAAAGCCGGACGCGAATTGCGGCGAGAGGAGATGACGAGGCCACCAAAGCCGGCTACCGTTCGGTTCGAGGAACCAGTTGCGAACGGCAACAGGCGCGGGTCTGAGGAGGAGGTTGGCCGGATGCTGGACCTCGCCGACTGGGAGAATGATATTGTCATGTTCTCAAGCGACTTCACGCTGGCAAACGAACATGAACCACTGCAGCCCCGCAACGAAGATCTCGAAACGGGCGATTGGGCGAAAGAAGTCATCTGGGATGCGCGGCGTGCGACGCCCGATCTCGTTGAGGACCATGAAGATGAAGAAGCCACGGCCGAGGTTGCAGAGGACGACAGCACGCTGGATGACAAGCCCCAGCCTCTTCCCAAGCTCGACCCGTTCAACATCTCCAATGACCACTTCTACGAGCACACCCGTGCATCCAGGTTCCGAATTCGTCAGACCTTCGGCGCTATCGAGGTGTTCCATTCTACGCCTGCCAAAATCCTTCAGATGCCTTTCGTGAGTTGGTCGTGGTGAACTGAATCTAACTCTGGCAGTACAAAACGACGCTCAGCAAGAACGAGGCGCGTTCATGGCATCGACCAGTCCTCTCGTTCCCGTCAAACGTCTGGCTGTCCTTTTCCAAGCTCAAATCGAACCCGTCGTCTTCTTCACGGAAGAACAAGACGCTGGCTGACCCGTCCGAGCGTTTCAAGACGTCAAAGGATCTGAGCCTGTCGGAGAAGGGCCCATTCGTACTTCTCGAGTTCTCGGTGAGTATCTGGTCCTGCAGTCTGGACTGTCGCTAATTCTTCACAGGAAGAGTATCCTCCTATCATGAGTGGCTACGGCATGGGTACTACCATCGTCAACTACTACCGCAAGAAGGACGACAAGGACGAGCATGTGCCCAAGCTCGACCTTGGACAGCCTTCAATCTTGAACGTGGGAGACGCCGAGCCCTTCCTCCTTGGCTATGTGGACGCTGGCAAGGTGACCCAAGTTATTCACAACAACCTACTTCGCGCGCCGATTTTCCAGCACAAGCCGGAAACAACAGACTTTTTGGTGATCCGGCAAACCATCAATGGGCATGTGCAGTATCACGTTCGTGAAATCAAGGATATCTTCACCGTCGGCCAAACCGTACCGAACGAGTCTGAGGTGCCTGGCCCCCACGCCCGTAAAAACACCAACACGGCAAAGCTTCGGTTGATGATCGTGGCTTGGATCCTCATCAAGAAGAATAAGGAGCTGTCCAAGCAGCGTGTCAAGCTGGCCAGACTGATCAAGTACTTCCCTGATCAGACGGAGCTGCAAATGCGCCAGCGTTTGAAGATCAAAGGAAACGTGGGTGGTAGTCACGGTGGTCTCTCTGTACCCAACTGACCTCTCAGGAATTCCTCGAGTACGACAAGGATGCTGGTTTCCACTCGGGCTACTGGAAGCTCAACCAGACCTATGACTTCCCGACCGAGCGCAAGGACGTCGAGGCGCTAGTGACCCCTGAGATGGCCTCGCTCTACGAGGCCATGCAAGTTGGTGCTCAACACTTGCGCGATGCAGGCTACACCAAGACTGCAGAGGGCAAGGATGAAGACGAGTTTGGCGAGGACGGTACTGGTCTCGACATCGAACAACAACTTGCGGTTTGGGCGACAACACTAAACTACAAGCGCGCCGAGGCACAGAAGGCGTGGCTGCTGGTTCACGGTGACGGAGAGCCGACTGGCCGCGGCGAGGGCTTCAGCTTCCTCAAGACGAACATGAAGAACTACTTCTTGCGAAAGGGTGAGACGGAAGAAGGCCGTCGACTCGAAGCCGAAGCGAAGGCTGGCGGTGGCCCCGTTAAGATCTCCAACGCCGAGCAGAACAGAATCTACGAAGAGGAGAAGCGCAAGGTCTGGGACCTGCAGTGGAAGGCGCTCAGCAACCCAACCCCACCGGAGCTCACGGCCGCGGATGATGCTGGAGTTGCGGTCACGCAGACGGCTGCGATGGGACCGCGCTTCGGTAAGCCGGAGCCTCGTCACTTTTCGCGTGCCGGCTCGCTGGCGTTCGACAGCCCGATGGAGGAAGCACGCTCGCCTTCGGCCTTCTCGTTCGACGGCGAGTCTCAGGTGACAGGGAACGACCGAGGGCCGCAGAAGCAGGTTCTCCGCATCAACCGCGTCGTCAAAGGCAAGCAGACTGTGGAGATTGTGCGCGACCCCGCCGTCATCCAGTCGTATCTGCGTCGCGTGGAAGAGCGCAAGCTCGCCCAGTTCACTGAAGAGCTCGAGAACCTCAAGCCGACGGGCAACATGGATGAGGATGAGCTCAAGATCCAGGCTCTGCGTGCCGAAGTCATCCGACTCAAGAAGAACCAGCAGAGGCGACAGCAGCGGAAGAAGTACAACGGCAAGGGCGAGCTTCCCGACGTGGGCGAGGGCGAGGGCAAACGCAAGTGCGGCGCATGTGGCGCGTACGGCCACACCAAGGCCAACCGCAACTGTCCGAAGTTCGCGCAAAGCAACATGGCGCCGAGCCCGAGCACGACGCCAGCAGCTGGCCCAACGCCATACGGCTACGGCTCGATGACGCTCGACGTGCCGCTTGCCAGCCCGGCGGGCGAAGTACCATCGGCCGCCCCGATGAAGATCAAGCTCGCTCTCGGAGCCAACAGGTAGTGGCGCTCCGGCGCTCCTCCTTCGCGCACACGCGCCACTCCCACACTGTATCATTGTACCAACAACACAAAAAAAGACAATCATAGCACTTCCATACCCAGCATAACGAGAGTACCCCGGCTTGTCAACCCTGGTCTCCGCGGCCCTGCCGTAACTGTGACGCTCCCCATCGTATGCAGACGACTTCCGCAGTGCCTCAGCGGCTTCGGACCTATCGAGGGCATATCGGAGGCTGGGCTGAGTGGGGGAGTGTTTGGACAGGGGCGTGCGGGTAGCAGGTTCCAAGGTATCGAGCTCAACGGAAGAGCGGCTCCGAGGACCCCGCAGACCTACAGATGTACTGCAGAAAGTCGAGGAACAGCGTTCCTGCTGCGTAAGAGGCGGGATGGTTCCTCGTGTTGTCGGCGGACGCGGCTCGCCAGGTCCGGTGGGCTGCCCCGTCGCGATAAGGAACAGGGGGGTGGTAGCGCGTTAACATATCGTCGCGAACAGAGGAGGCATGGGTAAGGATAATCGGCATGCCGACGACGTGCCGACGACGATGAGAACACGACGCACATGGTCACGCTACGCTGTACGCCTGGGCCCAGGCCACGCCGTTCCTTTCGCAAACAATGCATGCTTGCGCGACTATGACTTCGATGCCTGTGAATCTCGCCGCTGCCGATGTATATGGCCGCGGACGGACGGAATGCTGGTCGAGATGATGGACGGGGGGGTGGTGGCGGCGCGGTCGCGGGGTCGAGTGAACCGACCCGCGCCAGATGAACTACTACAATGCGAGGGACGCTACAGCTAAAAGCACAACAGGAGGGCTAGTGCGGGGGGAGAGAGAGATAGATACGAGTGTGTGGTGTGATAGAGTGCAAAGCCCGGAAGGAGAGGAAAGAGAGAAAACAAAAAGAGTCCGTACCACCAACGCGCGCGGCCACAAGACGCGTGAATTAATGCTGTGGCCTAGGCGATGATGCACTCAGATTTGGAGTCGCGCTCACGGCGCTGCTTGCGGCGCACAGCGGGGCCACCGCTGATGCCGCGGTCCTCGGGCCCAGGCTCGAGGACGCGCACAGTGGGAACATGCTGGATAGGAGGAGGGTAGGTACGCGGCGCGGCGCTGTTGATCGGCTGCGCGGGCACATCCTCGTCAATCCGGATGAGGGACGTTGAGCGGTCGCGCGGCGCAGAGGCAGAGGTGCCATCCTCGTCGCTCGTCTGCGAGTGGCGCGAGCGCAGCGACCCGCTCACCGCCATCTCGGGGACCGGGTGGTCCGCTGGGAACGGGAGGGGGCGGGTTGCTGTCGCAGCGCCAGACGAGAGGCGTGAAGGGCGGCGAGCGCCGGAGCTTGCGCCGGACCCAGTTTCCTTGTCAGTAGCAGACTGGTCAACCAGCGACGTCGTCGACGCGGCGAGCAGGGACGATTTGGAGCCCATGCCTCGCGAGAATAGCCGCGCGGGGAGCGACGTTAAAGGTGTAGCACCGCCGCTCTGGTCCCATGGGTACGGCGAGTTGTCGCGCGATGACGGCGCCGAAGGCCCCAGGTCCTGCTGGCTGGCCAGAAGAGCAAGCTGCTCGCGTACGTTGCAGCGCGGGTTGGCACGCGACGCGCACTTGGAGTGCGTGATCAGGCCGCAGTTCTGGCACAGATAGGCAGCCTTCTTGACGCCATCTAAGCAGACGTGGCATGTGATCGCTGTGGTGTGTTAGTCTGTGCAGTCACGTCCGCTCGCACTCCTCTTACATTTGGCAAACCGCGTCTTTACCAAAGCGTGCGCCTTGGCAATTGAGCTGTCGAGGTTCGTGTTGCTCTGTGAGTAGTGCGAGTGCAGGCTGACCATGCTAGCCTGGGCTCGTCGCGAGGTCTCGGCAACGCTTTCGAGCTCGCGCGTGGTGGCAGCGCCAGGAAGGTCTGTCATCGACGCCGAGGCGGAGCGGGCTGGCGGGCCGTCGAATATCCGTTGCGAGTCGACGCGAGGCACTCCGTGGTCGCTCTTCTGGGCCATGCGGTGCGCGAATGGCAGCGAGTCAAAGTGCAGCTTGGCCATGTCAGGCAGGCTAGTGCGCACCCAATCGTGCTGGAACAGCATGGCGGCAGTTGGTCTCTGTTTCGGGTCTTTGGCGAAGCAGAGCTTGAGGAAGTCGATCGCCTCTGGAGACACACCGACAGGGAGAGGCGGGAGCGCGTCCTCGACAATGCGGAAGAGCACAGTCATGCTGTTCCCTACACCCGAGTATGGTGGCTTGCCGGTCAGCAGCTCGATCACCGTACAGCCTAGCGACCAGATGTCAGAGGCAGGCGACGCGCCAGCGAGCTTGATGATTTCTGGGGCCATCCAGTTGGGAGTCCCGGCAATTTCGCTGACGCCCTTGGCTCCGTCGGCCCTGCCGACACTGGCACGCTCGGCAAAGTTCTCGACGGCACGCATGTTGAGGGAAACACCAAAGTCGGACAGCTTGATGTTGCCGTTCTTCGTAGACAGTATGTTGGCCGCCTTGAGGTCGCAGTGGACGACGCCTTGCGAGTGGAGATAGTGCAGACCTTCAAGGATCTTGCCCACGTACGACGAGACTAAACGCTCGTTGAACTTGCCAAAAGCCTTGAGGGTCTGCCCCAGAGAGCCATTCTCCACAAACTCGAGAACAATGTTCAAGTACTGGTCGTCGCGCGACATGCCCTCGTACTTGACAATGCCCGGGTGCGAGAGGCGCTTGAGGAGCTCCACCTCGCGCATGACGTCGCGCACTTCCTTCTCCTTCATACCAGACAGCCGGATCCGTTTAATGGCGACCATCTGTCCGGTGGTAAGGTTAAGCGAGCGGTATACAGAGCCGAACTGGCCACGGCCGATGCAGTTGCCCAGCTGGAAGCGAACAGCGTCTTGTCCAGGCTCTGAGAATTCGAGAACTTGCAGCGAGGCGTGCACCATGCTGTCACGGGAGTGCCCACTCAGCGTCGAGGTCTGACGGCTGTGCGACGAAGGCAGGTTGATCATCGAGTGATTCTTCATGTTCATGAGCCTGCCGTTGGCCGATTGGACGCCGTGGCGCACATAGTCTTCCGAGCGCCGGCGCTCCTCCTTGGTCATTCGGCCAAACTGATCTGCGGAGCCAGCGACCGACTCGATAGTGATGGTGGGCGATATCAGCGCGCCGTGCATTGACAGCGATAGGTTTGGCGAGGCAGGAGACTGAGGACGCTTGGGGACGACAATGCGGCCAGTGGTGCTTAGGCGGCGAATGCGAGGCCGAGGGGGAAGGGTGGCAGCCGCGCCAGTGGGTTCCTCCTCGGAGAGTCGGTGTTGTGGCTGATACAACTCAGCGCTCTGACGTGCGCCTCGAGAGATGGGGCGAATGCGAGGGCTGTCGGAGAGAAGCTTGCTCGACCCAAGTAACGGCGACCCTTCCAGAGCCGCGAGCGACTGCGACAACGCGATTCCACGAGCATCGTCTTGTGAACCTCGGTTCTGCAGCGACAGGTCCTCCGTACTTGTGAGCAGCGTGCCGATAATCTTGCGTCTGGCCTCCTGGAGCGTCTGCTCGCTCATTCGCCGAGGAGATGGAGGCCTGTTGGGGAGGCTCCCCCCGAGGCCGCCTTGCGATGGGGCATCGACGAGACCGCTAGTCGCGGCGTGCATCTGGTCGTAGTCGTCGTCGACCTCAAGGGTGCGGGTCGGGTCATCTCCTACGATCGTAGGAACAGAGCCGTTCGAGATGCTAGATCGCGAGTACGAGGACGCGACGTGAGAATTTGTGCTGACCAAGCTCGGCGTACGTTCACGTTCGTGCAGTGGCGCCAGATGGTGAGCCGAGTGGATCGACGAGACACTGCTGTTCCAATCGTTGACCGACACTCGGTGGTAGCCCGAGCTCGTAGTCGATGCGTCGCTTGGCCGCGCAAACGAAATGTGTGATGACCTGATGCTTGCAGCTGGTTGTATCGAGGCTGGCGCCGCGCTGGTTGTTGTTGCTGCTGTCGACGCAGGTGGCAGGATGGTCGATGTGCGTACTGATGGCCGTGCCGTGGGTGGCGGTCCCTGAGAGGATGGCGCTGAACGTGACACTGGCGTCATCGGTATCGTCCCGCGCACTGGCGATTTCGTCGGCGGCGTCGGTGGCGCGATAGTCTTTGAAACGCGCTGGGTAGTACTGCCTGCTCCTGTCTTTGGCTTTGGCAATTGCACAGCAGCGGCAGTTGCAGCAGCCGTGCTAGCAGCCGCGGTAGCAGCCGCGGTAGCAGCTCCAGTAGAGCCACCTTCGACTTGAATCCTAGCAAGAAGATCGCTAGAACTGCTGCGTAACGGCCGTTCCAAGACAGAGCGCGAGCTCACCGGGGCCGCTCCATACACACGCGTCCAACCGGGTGTCCGCGGCGATGCACCCTGGCCGGGAGATGATGCTACGGGAGCGGTGGGTGTTGAGACTGCCGTAGACTCTCCCGAGCCTGCAGATTGCTTCACAGGTGATGCCGGTACGGGAGGCTTTGTTGCCGAAGACGTCGAAGCCGTTGGGGACGATACTGGAACTGCCATCTGGGCCAAGACGAGGATCGTCTTGGACACCTTGGCGAGACCGTGTGGCGAGTGTTCGTCGAGGTTGGCGATTGTGAACAGCTCGCTCTCTGGAACGCCCATCTCGCGACAGGCCGCAAGGAAGCGGTCAAAGTTGGCCGCGATGCGAGTCTCGTCCTTGGGCACCTTTACGCGCTGAATGTGGGCTGGCTGTGATGGGAAGAGGCGGTTGAACAAGAAACAAAACAGGATGCCGTCCCGCAGGGCGGTCACAAACACCTTGCGTTCGCGTGACTTCGCTGTCGCAGTGATGTTACAAGCTCTGAGTTTAGCCTCCCTGACCTCTGGCGTGACACCAGACGTGTTGCCGCTCATGAGATCATTGGCAGCCTCTGCCCAGGACCCACCCCAGGTGCGCTCCATCCGTGCGAGCATGCCGAGGCGATCCTCGGTAATATGCTTAATTTCGAAGTTGCGATCCGACTTCGAGAATGTGGCGGTACGGAGGGCCGGAGTGATGAGCATGTTGATGTACGTCGTCGCGAAGCGCAAGTGATAGTGGTCCTTGGACAGCAGCTGATCACGAGGCTCGCTTGGCAGCAGTAATGATGTCTGTGACAGGCTCAAGCTGGTGCGCGACAGGTTTGTCGACGATCCCAGGGGCGACATGCGGGTAAGAGATGTCGTGCTTGGCGTACCAGTGTACACTAGGGTGCTGCGCGGCGTGCCGGCTGTGTACGAGGGAGCGCGAGGACGAGATCGTAATTGAGAGTGGGAGGATGGGCGTACGAGCTGTGGGATTCCTGACGGCGGTGGTTGCCGAAGGGTGCTAAGCGATGGAGGTTGGCGAGCCGAGATTCGCAGGTTGGGCGACGACGACGTTTCCAAGTTTGTCACCCTATGAGGCTGGCTCTCAAACGACGGTTGGGAGAGTTTGGGCGGACTGGACAATGTCTTTTGCGGCGACTGGGGCTTGACGGGAGAGTCGAGAGAGATGGGCACGACGATCTGTTTCTCTTCCGGTGGGGTCGCAATCGGCGAAGGATGGACGTCAACAACTGGGGCCGAGGCGACGCGTTGCTTTGGCTGGAAGAGGGCAGCGAGTGAATGCCGTCCGCTCTTGCGTTTGCGAACCTCAGCGTCATCAGCGGCTTTGGGTGGTGGTGGCAACGGGTCGAGAGTGGATGAGGGGCTTGGGAAGAGGGCCAGCGCGCTAGTCGACAGGGAACCCTTCTTGAGGTTTGGGGCAAGCCAGCGGGAGGCCTTGTCCTCGGACTGCGCTTTCGTAAAGCTCTTCTTGTTCTTGAGCTTGGAAGAAGCAGTTGACGAGTCCTCGGCTTCATGCAACTCGGGTGCCGCGGCGAGATGGACGGCCGAGCGACTCGCGTTGGATGAGACTGCCGCTTGCGGATCCACATTGTGAGACACGGTACGGACATGAGGTTGCGACGCGCTAGTCTTTGAACTGTCCGCGAGGATTCCCTTGAGTCGTGGCTGCTCTTGGCCTGCCGGTGCCGATGCTGATGACGACGAGGATGGACGAGCAGCAGAAACAGGTGAGGATGGTTTGGAGCGCTTGAGGAAGGTCTTGATGCGCCGGCCACTGGGACCAGACGCGGCCGAAGGCTGCTGGGGATGTGGATGTGGAGAGGTAGTCGCAGGCGACTCATCTGCCACCACTGCGCCGTCAATCGTGGACATGTTGCTGTCTACGGGTAACGGCGGTGGTGGCGGAGGCTGCGATGGAGACGCCAAGGTCGACGAACTGGGTGGTGGGGGTGGGGGTTGAGCTGAATCGCGATGGTGTTGCTGGCCTTGTGGGCGTCCGCCGTCGGCCAAGAGATGTGGTGGTCGAGGCTTAGCACTTGCGGCTAGCATGGAACGGGGACGTGTGATGTGATGCGGGCTGGATACTGCATGGACACGACGGGTGCGCGATGGAGCGGGTGGAGCTGCTGCTGGTGGTGGTGGTGGTGGTGGTGGTGGTGGTGGTGGTGAGGCGCCCAGTCGACACGAGTCTGGCCGGTCCTGCTGATGATTAGGGTCGGGTGACGCCTTGGCTTTGCAGGATGGGGATGGGTGCGCCTCTGATCGCCCGTGCTCCTGGACGCGACGATCGTGCAGTGGCCGAGGTCGAGACGACAGCGGATGCGAGAGGTGAGGGTGGGAGGGAGTGGTCGAGGTGCGCGTCGACGGGTGGGCGGCCCGATTCTAGAAGGATTGAAAGGTGGTGATGATGCAAGGTGGTGGTGGTGGTGTAGTGGTGAAAGAGAGGTCGACGAGGGAGATAGAGTTGTGGAGACGAGCGGGAACAAGCAGGCCACGGCCACCGAGCTGCAACTGCCGCGCGAGCTATGCTTCCCACCCTTCAATCCAGTAGCAAAATGTCCTTGATGGGCACGAGACTAATCGCAGGTTGTTCAGGAGACAAAGAACAAGCAACCACCCGGGCGGCCTGAGGAAAGGGGGGGAGGGAGGACGGCGGGGGGGAGTCCAGGCGGAGGAGGGGAGCAACCGGTTGAGATGCGGGTACGGTGGCTGCAGGCGGTGGTGGGTACAGTTGCCCTCGTTTTCCCGTGCCGGTTCGAACAGTACTGATCTTAGGCTATGTTGTAGTGTTGTGCGAGCGAGGTACGCGTACGTGGTTACGTCCTGCGCTCGGCCTGGGTCCAGACTATGAGAACCAGCTGGAGCCGAGCGAGGGAGGGAGGGAGGCAGGCTGTGGGGTTGGTTGGAGTATTCCAGGATAGGAATACCTGGATAGGAATACGAGGACCTGGTAAGGGAGGTAAGGCCCAGGTTGCGGTGGGATTACTATGGACGCGAGCTGGGTGCATGCAGGAACGGGCTTGACCTGCTCTGGCTTGACCTGTGCCAGCAGCAGCAGCAGGCAGTCGCGAGGGAGGGAGGCGACGGCATCACAGATTCGGGGTGTTGGGCCTTGTTACGGCCTAGGTGGCCGTGGTCCAGGTCTGTCGTGTCCGAGTCGCCGCCGTGTTGCCTGGCTGGGACCCCTGACTGACCCGCCGCCGCCGCCGCTGCCGCCGCCGCCGCGGGCCGTACTGTCCTCTGTCTCCCTCGTCGTCGTTGGTCGCCGAGACAGGGCTCGGTCGACTCCTGTCCGTTTGTGCTCCCAATGTGCCTGACCGAATTGATTGACATGACATCAATCAGTCAGGTAAAAATCCACTGCGGCGCCGCCCGCGCTGCGCCACGGCCACACCACCGCCGTAAGAGGCTGCGCGCGAGCAAGGCTACGAGAGCGCGACGACCACGACGCGGGTACTTTTTCAGCAGCAGCCGGATGGATCTCTCTGTTGCATTTGCATTTACCAGGTTAGAATCACAAGCCGTGTGTATTGCGGGAAGCCAGAGCGCGCCACGCTGCCGGCAACGTGCATGAGCCTCGTCCGCCGTCCAGGACTCGTCGGCAGGACTGTAAACTTACCTAACAACGGATGCACCGAGCCCAAGCAAGCCGGGAAAGCAAGCCTGCCAGCGGTGGTTGCAGCGCAGGGGTTGGTTGCTACAAGTAGCCGTAAGTGTTGACGTGGGTAGAGAGCTAATCTGACCCTCGGTCGGGCAGCAGGGCAGGCGCGCTGAGGCATACACGAGTTTCGGACAAACGGCAGGGTCAGGGTAGCCAGGTGTTTCGAACCATCCATCAGTCGCTGCCGGCCGGCCTGGGAGGCGGATGGGGGAGGTATGATGCCGGCTGGCGCCAGCCCGCCGGCGGTGCCCACCGCACCCGTGCTGTCGCCCCCGTCTCCCCGAGACGGTGGATGCAAACGCCATGTCTGCGCCAGCCAGCGCGGTGGCCCGCTCGCCACTCTTAGAGTGGTTTGTTTGTGCCGGAATGCGGAAACACAAGGTCTCTGAGCGACATCGCGACATTGTTGCATTGTCCTGCTCTATGCAGCAGCGGAAGCTCGGCGCCACCGTACACCCCGCGTACCTACCTGCGTCGTACGTCGCGGAGAATTTTTTTCCTTTTTTCATGGCGACTATTGGACCTGGAAAGAGGGGAGGGGGTTGTCCATGACGGCAGGTGACCAGGAGGGGAGGTGGGAACAACTCGCGGAGTACCTATGTTTACGTTATTGAGGGGGGTGAAATGCTCCGCGCGATTGTTCGCGCTCCTGGGTTTTATGGTACAGCAGCGGGGCTGCCGGCTTGGCCGGCTCGGTTTGGTGGGCAACAGCTGAGCAATTGGGCATGCCTGCCCGCGTTCATGCTTGCTTCCCGTGGCTGACGTTTCCTGCACTACTGGCCAGACCTTTGATGCTCCTCGCTATCTCAACGTCCGCTAGCGTCGAGTGGCACACGGGGCGCTGCTAGGCTCTAAAGCCAAAAAGTAGGCACAGGGGATCTCCTGGCAACGGGCAAGCCAGCCAGCGAGCAAGTGAGTAGCAGCGACGACCATGGCAGCAGATGGCTCAAACGTGTGGGGCTTGGCATTGAGTTCTCCCCGCCATACGTGGCAGCGACTCATCATGGCATGCAGCAAGGCAGTCACTAGGAACCACGCCTGGTGGTGACTGCTCCGCGCCAGGCGAGCAGTCACCACCAAGGGATGAATACGGCCAGTGGGCGTACGAGAGCGGCGGTAACTGGCCCTTGTGTGGTGGCAGCATGAAACGGTCGCGGGGTGGCCGTTGCGCGATGGACAGGCAGCGTCTGCGGCGTTGACTACGGAATCGCGTGATCGCGGTGGGCGGGGCGCGGGTGTAGCGTTGCAGCGCCGCTCGAGGACGGCATGCACCCGTGCCGTGGTGCCCAGCGCCGCCAGTATGGTGAGCGAGCAAGGCCGCTATGTGGGCGCGCTCTCGGCAGCGCTCGGCGCCGACTGGGCCCGGCCCGCGGGGTATGAAACGAGGCGTGTGTCTGGCTGCTATTGTCCAACGGCTCGGTGGCGCCCGACTGCGAGCGCCGCGCCGCGTCAGCTGCTCGCGTATCAATTGAGCGAGCGCCACGGAACGGAATGGGCGCCATTGTCGTGCGCCACGGCGGCGTCGCGCGCGCGCGGCTCGGCTCAACCATATTTAGCGGCGGCGGCGGGGCGCTGGCGACGTCGCGCTGCGGCGTATGAAATTAATCTGCGAAGCGAGCAGCACACTACGTCTACCGACCGAGGCGCGCCCGTGGCCCGTGTCAGCTAGTGCTCTGCATAGCTCTGGCTATTCGTGTCTGGTTAGCTGGACGAGGATTGTGGACTGCGGACGGACAGCTACTTCGCTCGCTCGTCTGAGCGCTCACGCGGGCCAGCGGGACCTGGGGCTGTGCCTTCTGCCCAAAAGTCCATCACGAGCCCGGGTGTAAGCTGCGACCCTTGGAAAGTCATGGCATTGGTTCGGGCATGTCTCATCCTGAAACCTTCGTGTGTGCCCGCGCACGATCGCTCGGCGCTCGTCATGGCGGACGACGTCGAACGCAGCGGCGACAGATGAGGTCATTACGAGGGCTTGAGGTGACGCTTACCTAGTACGCTCGCCGCGCGCCGGCGTACGCACACCTCCCCTCCCCACGCAGCCAAGCTCAGCGATCGCGCAAGCCGAGCCACACATTCATTATGATAGTGAGACTCGTGTGGTAATACGGGGTCAGCTGAAACCGGGGCGGACAGTGTATAGCCAGCCCGCAGCATGCCGCCTTCCCACACCAGGCTTACGGCAGCGCTTGAAACAGGTCCAGCGACATTATTATCGCGACGGGCGCCGTCTGTTCCACTCTCAAACAGCTGCATTAGAGCATGTGACATGGGAGCCAGCTGCTCGGAGCATGAGGGGTCGGTCGCATCGGGCCGGACTCACGGACCTGGCAGTCGCTCGCTGCTCAGCTCGCTGCTCATATGACCACGTCCTTTAATTTTACGCGTACGCAAGTCTCACGTTGGCGTAGCGAGGGCGCGCGGCGGAGCTCATCGACGCAGGTACCTGCAGGTACGAGCCGTAGCCGCTGCTCGCGGCGTCGGCGGGGCTGGCTGGCGCAGCATTCCGCAGACACGGGGTGGCTGGTGAGAGCGCGAGAGCATGTGGGCCTCGAGACCGGCGAGAACGGCGGCAGCTGACGCCGGGGTGTGGTGGAGCCCTCTCGGCCACGGTCCGCGGCTGACTCTGTCGAGCAAGCACGCAGTCATACACCGGCCCTGCTCCACTCCACCGGGGCCGACTTAAGTGCGAGACTGCCGAGTATTTACACTCTCGTGCCGAGGTGAGTGTGGCGCAGTCAATCAGTGGCACGGAGCAGAAGAAGAAGCGCTGAACATCACATCCCCAGGAGGCCTTGGCGTCAGATTCGTGATGCTGACGTAGAGTGCTCCACACGGAACTGGAATCCCTTGTTCAAGGACACAATCGAGCCGTGGAAGATGGTTCCGGCACGACAAGCTCGTGGCGGTTCCGACGGAGGGAGCACGCGAGTGGTCTTACGGCGGCGCCGCGTCGGGTCCGTATGCTGGAGCGAGCGCGCAATCGTGAAATTCCGATCAGAACGAAGGCCACGCAGACGCCGATCAGCACTGACGGCATGTGGCATCATCGGGGTCGGGAGTGTGGCGGGGTGCTCGAGCCCACCGTGGCGGCTGAGCACAACCGTGGCGGCTGAGCACATCGAGTACTTACACCACTGCCTTCCCACTACCTTCCAACGTCGGGACACATGAGACAACCCGCTGCCCGGAAGCAAAAGCCGTTGACAGCCGTTACGGCAGTCGACGGCCGCCGCCGTCCGTCGGCGAGTTTGGGGAGCGAGCTGAGTGCGTTCCGGCGGAGGACGGCTGCGCGTCGCCGACCGAGCGGACCAGGGAGGGATTTTTGCTATCGGCCGTGTCCGTCCGCTGCGCGTCGGGCGCGCTGAGCGGTTTACTCGACTCGCGCGAGTGATACGGGAAGCCCCAAAGCCGGCGGGAGCTCTCCGGCGTTCGGGCGAGCGGTGTCGAGGTGCAGAGCGCATCGAAGACGGCCGCGTTTCGTCTGTGAGTGGAAGAGGAGTCATGTGGTAGCTCACTGCACTTCACGTGCTCACGTCGACGGCGTCATCACGTTGACTGCATAGAACCAGGCCAGAGACAGGAGCGCGGAGTTCCAGGGATCAAAGTGTGTATGAGTTCGCCTGGCGCGCTGGTATCGTTGAAACGGATATGGACGGGGAGGCTCGGCTGCGCGGCAAGGGTGGGCTGGGCATGAGTGCGTCCGGGTTTGTGTCCAACGCGGCACAAACCTGACATGACCTTGGCCGGTCACGTAGAGCAGTGACTCGTACGAGTTCCTAGCTGGCGCTCGTCGCCACGAACCTCGATACAAACCGCGCTCAGGTTAAGGCCGCGACTTCAAGCTTTTCGCCTGCGATGTCATGTAATGGTAGACACAAGCGAGGAGGGTGGGCGGAGCAAGAAGACCCGCCCACACACCACAGCAACAGCGGCACGAATTACTATTCATATAGGCGTCTAGTAAACAACATGGTCATGTCTAGGGGGAGGAGAAACGGGCAGCGGTGGGTGACCTGGACGTCCTCCCAGCTCAAGCGGTAATCTTCTGCGAGCCCTGGAATCGCGGGTAAAACGACTTGCCGGCGAAAAAGTCCTTGGTCTTCATGCCAATGACGAAGCCGGGGGCGGACACGTTGCCGAAGATGGGCAGCGGGAGGTATCCCGATCCGTCCTTTGTGCCGAGGGAGACGACGAGAGGGGCGGCCGCGGGGGGCGAGTACGACTTTGGCTTCTTGCCCTTGATCTCAGCCTCGATGACGGCCGCGAGGGCAGGTCCCTCGGCGGCGGCAGCGACGGCCGTCTTCCAGCCGGCAACGCCAGCCACGTCGCCGATGGCGTAGTACTCGCCAGCGAGGACGGAGGCGCTCGATCCCGGCAGCACGCGGAAGTACGAGTTGACCTTGATGTAGTTGTTCTTGGTGAGCGCGGACGGGTCGGCGGCCTTGACGAGGCCCGAGTTGGGCGTGTTGCCGATCGACACGAAGACGTAGTCTGCCTCGATCGACCGGCCTGACCTGAGCTGGAGCTTGCGCACGCCGCCCTGCGGGCCGGATGAGCCGTCCCAGTCGGCGCCGGACACAGGGCCCGACGGGAAGATGACCTTGTCGTCGAGCACGACGTTGACGGCGCGCTGTTTGAGCGTCTTCTGGAGCGCGACCGACAGCTTGCGGTCGGTCGGAGGAGGCGCGTACACGTCCTTGGCGGTCGAGGCGGCGCCCGAGGGCTGGAGTAGGCCGTTGTCCGAGTGCACGATAGTAAGCTGCTTGTTGGGGTAGAGCTCGGAGATCTCCTGGGGAACGTCAGTTGCAATCTAATCGGGGTGCACGGGCCACCACTCACGCCTGCGACCTCGGTGCCGACCGTGCCGCCGCCAATGATGGCGATCGACTTGGCGGCCTTGATGTCGTTCTGGATGCGGACGAGGTCGCGCTTGAAGTCGGCGAGCGTGGAGCCGGGGGTGGGGCGCATGGGCAGGGGCTGCAGCGCGCCCGTGGCGATGATGGCTTTCTGGAGGCCAGGTCAGTATGTGCGCGGGTTGTCAGTCCAGACGCGACTCACAACAAAGGTCACCTCGTTCGAGCCCTCGAACGGGTGCTCGAGCACGACGCTCGTCTTCTTGAGCTCGACGACCGAGTTGGGCGAGAGCACGCGGTGGCGCGAGCCGCTCTTGAAGATGGACGCCTGCGTCACCTCGGCCGTGAGGTTCTTCGACTCCCAGCCGGGGACGACGAGCGCACGGACAACGGACGGCAGGTGGACCGTGAAGCCGTTACGCTCGACAAGGAGGATACGGTGGTCGGCGGGCAGCTTGTCGGCGAGCGCGTTGACGAACGAGTGGCCCGCGACGGACGCTGCGGGGTTAGCTGTCGGATCCGGAAGATAAGAGCGTGGACGGGCGGGTGGAGGGACAAGTGGCTGCCGGCGATTGACTTACCTCCGATCACGACGACGTTCTTCTGGATGGACCCGGCCATGGTGTGTGGTGTTGTGGCGCCCTTGGTGTGGCGAGGAGAGTGGTGCTGGTGGTGGCTGATACGGCCTGTTGTGTCGCTGGGTATTTATGCCCATGCAAGTTGTGACCGAGTCCGGCGTGGCATCTCGACGACGATGCAAAACGTGAGCACCACTTGTGTTGGCGTCACGGAGTGTTGCACGCGCCCGCTTCCGTCGGAAACTCTACGGCCTGCTTGACAAGACGTGGGCTGACAGGCGGAAAGCGGAGGCAAAGCCACGTGTTTTCCCTTCAACTTCCGCTGGAAGTGGGCTTGATTATCAACAAGACCCAGCGCGGGCCCTCGCGCCAGCTCTTCTTCCATCGCATGTCCCCGCCGCTCACCAAGCAAGCGCGTACCAGACGCGACGCGAGCAGCCAGCAGCACCACTAAGCGTCACGAAAGCTATCTACAGCCCAGGAGGGCTACGGAAAGCGCCTACGGAAAGAGCCGCTGGGCCAATCTCGCTCGACCAGCACGTCAGCGACGCGGCGAACGGTGTCACCGACGGCCATGCCTGTGGACTATTGCTCGACGTGCGATCGCGCGTGAGTCCGACTAGCATGTGGGCGGTGAATAAGCGTCGCCATGCTTGTGGGCATGACGCGGGCGTGTCGTTCCGCTGTATCGGTGCCGAAGCGGACGACGACAGGTGTGAGGCAAATCCGCGACAGTCAGCTCCAGGTGTGATGACAGTCAGCTCCGTTGCGTTGTGATTCAGCGCGTTCGTCAGCTTCAGGTAGTTTGAGCGACGCACCATTCTTGTTCTTACTACTCCTCTTTCATTCCCCGTTCGCCACCCCCGTTCTTGGTCTTTCGACCTCATGGCGAGAAGGAACACGGCCCGCCCACTGGGCTCAGCGTGCCTGGGACTCGACTTCTCTATCTCATGCCTGCACCACATCAATACAGTGATCAGCCCAAGCCCAACGCCCAGATGCCAGCCCAGACGTCCGCCGAGCCGTGTTCCCCGCAAGTCGCTAAGCTGTGGCCGACGCCCGCAGATCCATTCCCGCGGCAGCGAAGCGAGTCGGCGTCCGGCACGCCGGCTCGGCAGTATGCATGCGTCTTGCTTTTAACGAGCACTAGCAGCACGGTGCAAGCGACACAGTGGAGCTGATATGCACCGTGCGCAAGGCGCGGAAAGGTGCAAAGCAGCAAAGTGAGCGCAGTGGCAGCCGCATGGCCAAAGATAAAGTGGGTCCGGCGCCGGATAACGCCGGTGGTGGAGTGGGTGCGCCGCGATGATGTGATGCGTGCGCGAGTCGACATCAACGACTGCAGTGACACTCGACTCACAACCATCGCTTCGCTTATCGACCACCACATCGGGCCACCGCCGACGAGCACTATAAACAGCGGCAACAGCGCACCTCAACACACCCACACAGCCCCGGCACAATGACCACGCCGCTCCCATACCACCTCATTAACGCGTTCGCGCCCACCCCGCACGCGGGCAACCAGGCGTCAGTGGTCGTCTTCCCGGCCGCGGACGACCCGCGCGCCAACAACGAAGAGTTCTACCGCAAGACCGCGGCCGACTTCAACCTCTCCGAGACGGCGTTCCTCGTGCCGGTCGACGCGGGCGCCAAGGAGCCGCGGTACGGCTTGCGGTGGTTCACGCCGGCTGCGGTGCGTGGGCGCGCGGGTGCTCACCGGTCGCTACGCTGACACAAACCCAGGAAGTGCCGCTGTGCGGCCACGCGACCCTCGCCGCCGCCTACGCGCTGTTCAACTACGTCCACCCCGAGGCGAAGAAGCTGCACTTCGACACGCGCTGGCGCGGCACGCTGGCCGCGACGCTCGAGTCGGAGACGGGGCAGGGTGCGCTCGTCGGCCTCGACTTTCCGGTGACCGACACGCCGGCGGTGTCCGAGCTGGTGTCGACAGTCGGCGCCAAGGTCGCTGCCGCCGCGGGCCTGTCGCCTGACGACGTGCTTGGCGTCGGCAAGTTTGATTTTGGCGTCGACGCGTACGTCGTCGAGGTGAAGGAGGGCGTAAAGGTCAAGGACCTCAAAGTGGACTCTGCGGCACTGGTGAGTAGGCGGCGGAGGCACAGCTGACATTAGGCGGCGGCGGTCCCGCTCGCGGTCATCACCCAGCTCGGAGAGAAGACGGGCACGGGCGTGCGCATCAACTCGCGCGTCTTCGCGCCCGGCGTCGGCATCGAGGAGGATCCAGTCGTGCGTCTTCCCTTTGCAGCCTCCGCAGTCGTGGCCCACTGACCACCCCCCAGACCGGCTCGGCACACACCGCCCTGATCCACTACTACCTCCGCACGGCAGACGCCTCGGCGCGCGTCGCGGCGCGCGCGGGCGTCCCGCAGGCCGACGTCGAAAAGGTCGTGCTCGACGCCGCGCAGGTCAGCCCGCGCGGCGGCGAGATCCGCGCGCAGATTGTCGACGGGCGCGCGAGCCTCATTGGAAAGGGCTGGCGCTGGGGCTTTGGCCAGCTCGAGGTGCTGCCGCAGTAGGCGGCGTGGGGCGGGCGCGCGGCGGCGCGAGCCAGCGCGTGGTGCACGGCGTATGTTTTCCAAGGTCGGGTCTAGTCTGATGCAGTACATGATGTTTGTCTACCGCGCCAGAGCCATGGTGTGCTCTGTTGTCGAGGCGGGCGGACATTGCGAAACGCAGACCGAGGCTTGACCGATGCCAGTGCCACCGCGGTCCCGAGGGTGGAAGCGGACGGGCGACGGCCGGCGCCAACGCAGCCCGCAGACCCGACTACGCTGCTCGTTAGGTGCACACGGCACTACAACTGCATTCAGGCTACATAGACTTTTCTTCTGCTCTTCCCCCGGCCCCCGCCCCGCTTACAACCTGGCGCGCTCAGCGACCGCAGGCTCCACGTAGTCCGAGTATTCCTTCGCGCGGACCTTGTTGAGCTCGGCGGCGGTCACGCGGCGCACCTCGCGCGCGACGTCGTAGCCGGCGCGCTGGGCCGTCGTCGAGCCAGCGCGGTAGAAGGCCGGCTTGCGCAGGATGCTGATGACGCAGCTGCCGCCCAGGCCGAGGTTGTGCGCGAGCGCGTTGCGCACATTCGGCACCTGCAGGTCACCGGCCTCGCCGCGGATCTGGAGGGTGAGGTAGAAGATCATGCCGAGGCCGGTAGCGCCGAGGGGCTGGGTGTGTCAGCAGCGCACAAGTCAGCGCGCCCGCCGCCCACTCACGTGTCCCTTCGACTCGAGCCCGCCGCTGGGGTTGACGACCCACTTGCCGCCGTACGTGTTGTCGCCGTTGTCGACAATGTGGTGCGCCTTGCCGGGCTCGCAGAGACCAAGCGCGTCGTACGTGATGAGCTCGTTGGGCGCAAAGCAGTCGTGAAGCTCGATAACCTGCACGTCGTTGGGGCCGATGCCGGCCTGCTTGTACGCCTTCTGCGCCGCGCGGCGGGCCATGTCGGCGCCGGCGAGCTCGATGCGCGAGTGCGCGTTGTACAGCTTGGCGCTGTCGGTAGTGACGGCCTGGCCGACAATCTCAACAGCGCGGTCCTCGAGGCCGTGCTTCTTGACAAACTCCTCGGACGCGACGACGGCGGCCGCGCCGCCGTCCGACGTCGGCGAGCACATGGGCAGCGTGAGCTCGCGCGTGATCGGGCGCGCGTTGAGCACCTCCTGCCACGTCGGCGCGAACCGGAACTGCGAGTACGGGTTCTTGACCGAGTGCTTGTGGTTCTTGGCCGAGATCTTGGCCATGTGCTCCTGCGTGGCGCCGTAGCGCTCGCAGTACTCCTTGCCCGCGGCGCCGAAGATGCGGCCCGCGCTCGGGCCCTTGTCGGGGACGGCGTAGTTCTTCTCGTCTTCAATCTGCAGGATCTGCGTATACGTCCCCGCGATGGGCGACGGGCGGTCGGTCCACGGCGACGAGAGCGAGCCGGGCGCCATGCGCTCAAACCCGAGCGCGAGCGCGCAGTCGGCCTGGCCCGACTGGATCGACTGCACGGCCGACACGAACGCTGACGACCCGGTCGAGCAGTTGTTGTTGACGTTGAGGATCGGGATGCCCGTCATCCCGATCGTGTAGAGCACGCGCTGGCCCGACGTCGAGTCGCCGTACACGTAGCCCACGGTCGCCTGCTCGACGGCGTCGTACGTGATCCCGGCGTCGAGCAGCGCCTTGACGGTGGCCTCGATGCCGAGCGCGTCGTAGTCGCGCTCGCCGCGCGGCTTGTCGAACTTTGTCGAGCCGACGCCGATGACTGGGGTGTGAGGGGGGAAGGGGGCGGGGGCTGGGGCGACTTACCAAAGGCTTTCTTGGGGGTGTAGACCATTGTGGGTGTGTGGTATGAATGATGGGGGGAGAGGGTTGCGGTCGACCTTTATCAGCGTGAGATGGATCTATATCTTATATAAGCTGCCGAGTGTCAGGCTGCCGGAGAGTGTGCGGATTAGCGGGACATTGTTGTTGTAGCGGCGTGGACGGCCGTGCCCGGCTGGTCGCTGATACATTCAAGTGCGGCATGGCCGGGTAAGAGGAGCGCGGCGGCGGCGGACGTGCATGTTAGCCGAACATCTACCATGTGACATCGGTCAGAGCCGTCCACGCCCGCCCCACCGAGCCCCACAGCAGCCACGGCAGCTACTGCGCGCACCTCTTCGGCCATGGCCTTGGCGCGTCTCTCGTCCGTCGTCGTTAGCACCAACTCCCGGCGCCCGTATCGATAAACCAAGACACCTCACGCGCGGTGTTCGGAGTTGACATCCACCACCTAAACTACATAATACTGCCCTGTCAGCGTCCGCGGCACAACCCCACAACCCACCTCCCTCTCATCACACCACCACACCCAGCTCAACACCATGCCCCAGGTCCTCAACACGCAGCTCACGCAGCAGTGTACGTCCCACCCCCGTAGCACACGCTCACGCTCCCCGCAGTCGGGATCACCCACCCGATCCTCCTCGCCGGCATGTTCGTCGCGTCGGGCCCCAAGCTCGCGGCGGCCGTGTCCAACGCCGGCGGGCTGGGCGTCATCGGCGGCCTCACCATGACGCCCAAGCAGCTCCGCATGAACATCAAGGAGCTGCGCGGGTATCTTGTCGACAAGAACGCGCCGTTCGGCGTCGACCTCGCCATCCCCAAGATTGGCGGCGGCGCGCGCAAGACAAACCACGACTACACGCACGGCCACCTCGAGGAGCTGATCGACATTATTGTTGAGGAGAAGGTCCGCCTGTTTGTGTGCGCTATTGGTGTGACGCCGCCGCACATTGCCGAAAAGCTGCACAAGGGTGGGGTTGTCGTTGCCAACGTAAGTGGGCCACGAGCGGAAGCGAGCGGAGGCCGAGCGGCACGGTCGATGCAGTGCGCGTCGACTTTCCACTAGCGCCGGTGCTACACCGTTCTACACCCCCAAGAGCCACCCTGACATCCCCAGATGGTCGGCCACCCCAAGCACGTCCCCAACGCGATCAAGAACGGCGTGGACATTGTTATCGCGCAGGGCGGCGAGGGCGGCGGGCACACGGGCTCGATCGCGTTCTCGATCCTCATCCCGGCGTGTGTCGACGCGGCGCGCGGGCACGTGTCCAAGCTGACCGGCAAGCCGATCATGGTGCTGGCCGCCGGCGGCGTGTTTGACGGGCGCGGGCTGGCCGCCGCGCTCATGTACGGCGCGGCGGGCGTGTGGGTCGGCACGCGCTTCGTCGCGTCCGAGGAGGCGTCGGCGCCCGACGCGCACAAGAAGCAGGTCGTCACGGCGTCGTGGGGCGAGACGACGACGACGCTTATCTACTCTGGCCGCCCGCTGCGCGTCCGCCGCACCCCGTACGTCGCCGAGTGGAACGACACGCGCCAGGACGAGATCAAGGAGCTCACCGGGAAGGGAATCGTCCCGTACGACTGGGACATGGACAAGAACCCCCAGCGGAGCATCGAGGCGAAGATGTGGGTGAGTACAGTGGGAGAGGGGGGAGTGTAAGAGGGCCAGGTGCTGACGTACAGCTCATGGGTGACGACGCCGCAGTCATCAACAGCGTCCTGCCCGCGCGCCAGATTGTCGAGGACATGGCCAACGACGCGGCCAAGGCGATCCTCGGGGGTGCGGCGGACGTGGCTGGCGGCCGCGCCAAGTTGTAGTGAAATGACAAGCAGAATGTTGTATGCGGGGAAACGTGAACGTGTGCTGCAGAGGCATCCTTGATATTTGAGGCGTGAAGCGCTGCGTGCGGGGTGGCGCCGCCACCGGAATCTGACTCTGCGTCGCTCAGTCGCTCGCCTGCAACTGCCGCCCCACTCACTCGCTGGATGCGCTGCATCATGATGATATGGAAATGGTACTGACTACTCATGCTGTGTACAAAATCAGGGGGGCGCGCGCTCCCCACTCTCGCTCAACCCCTGTCGCTCTCGCCCCCTTCCGCCTCGCCTACTCTCGCCTGCAAACTCGCCCACTCTCGCCTCCTACACACCCGCGCCATTGATGGCCTTGTCACGGAGGTTTCCCTTATGCCCCTTCTGCAGGGCATTGCGCAACGCGGTAACAGACACGCCGACCTGGCGTCAGCCCCCGCGGCGGCACGCAGCACTCACCTTGCGCGACAGCGCGTTGTAGTCAACCTGCGCGACGCCGAGCGAGACCACATGGTCCATCACCTCGCGCGTCTTCTCGGCCGTCCACGCGTTCTTCTTACCGCTGGGTACCGGCGCCGGCGCCTTGACGGGGGTACCACGCGGCTCGGACTTGACGGCCGTTGAGGCCGCCGAGGCGAGCTCGTCCTCCTCCTCTTCGTCGGCGGGGGCAGGCTTACCCCCGCCGCGCGGGCGCTTGAGGTCCTGCGCCGTGCGCGGTCTCTTGCGGGGGGGTTCCTCGTGCTCTTCGTTGCCGTCGTCCTTCGCGGGGCGCTTGGCGGGCATCTTGGACGGAGGCTCCGGGACGGCGCGCTTGCGGCGGTACGTGATTAGCGGCTGGGGCTCGGGGTCGGGCAGCGGCGTGGTCGCGAGGCTTGAGTTTGGGTCGGCCGGCCCAGGCGGGGGCGCGAGTGCCACTGGTGCTGCTGGAGGCTGGGGCTGGGGCTGGGGTTGGGGCTGGGGTGCGGGCTCTGCCTTGGCCGGCGGCGGCACCTCGGTCGCGCTGGTCTGTGATTCCTCCTCGTCCTCCTCAGAGTCCGTAGCTCCCGTCCCGTTGCTCACGCTGCTCAGGTGGCTCGGCCCGTCGTAGGACACCTGCGTGGTGCCCTGCGGCGTCTCGGGCCCGGGCGACGGGGGCGGGCCAGCGTCCGCGGGCGGGTTCTTCGCGAGCTCGGCGATCCAGCGCGCAGTGCGCTCCTTGACCGCGCGGTTACACGTCGTGTACTCCTCCGGGTGGGGTGGGGTGGGTGCGTTCGCGTGGCTGTCGCCGTTTGGTGCAGTGTCCTGGATACGGGGTGTGTCGCGCGACTGATTGTGTGGTGATGGAGCAGCGCGAACAGGGGTGGTAGGCGGCTTCATGGCTGGTGTCGTAACCTTATGCTGAGTCGCCGCCTTCTTGCTGACGCTACCAGTGGCGATAGGGATAGCCGAGGCCGGGTTGGCGGATGCGAGTGCAGACGCCTGCTGCACCGTCAGCCGTCCGCTGCGGCGAGTCGCAGGCGCAGCGGGCGTCAAGGATGCGACGGGGCGCCCGCGTGCCGCCGCCCGTGGCCGGCTAGGCCCGGCCTCGTCGACCTCCACTGTGCCCTGCTGCGCCGCGAAGCGCGCGACCTCGGCCAGCGACAGCACTTGCGAGAGGGTGGGCGCTGGGGCTGAGGCGGCGGGTGGCGTGTCGTCCGTCTTGTCCTTGTCGTCGTCGCCGACGTCGTGTTCGACCTGTGTCCTGAGGACCCGGCCCGGCTGGTTGGCCTTGCCAGCCTTTTTAGGCTTGGGAGCCGGCTTTGCGGATGCACTCGGCTTTGCAGGCGGCTTGGCCGGCGCCGAGCGGCTGCGCGTGTTGGGTGCCATGGTCAGAGGAGTGGTTGACAAGAAGGAGGTTGGGTGATGCTGGGATGTGCGTTGTGTGCGCGGTGCGGTGGTGGGTGATGGATGGGTGACCACCGCCGCCCCTGTTGTGCTCGCTCGCAGCACACAGGCAGGCAGGTGCGTCCGCGAAGAGTGCGTCGTCGACACGAGGTGGGTGACGGCGCGGGTGGGGCCAAGCGGCGCTTGGGCCACTCGGGGCGTGCAGCCGATCATCACGCCTGGTGACGCCGGGGGCGTGGGGCGTGGGGGATGCATCGGGCTGGCTGCACCTTACGACATGCAGCACACTCTCAAACCGTTACAGCTTTTCGACTGCATCCATCCATCCGGCTTTGCACTGCGGTCCGCTTGCTCGCTCGTCGGGGCTGCTGATCACGCTCGGATTAAACTCTGGAAAATGAGGCGTAATTGGTAAAAATGTCGTCTGGCGCCACTCATCCAAAGGCATCCGCATCCATCCAATCCATCCACTGGCGACCCACCCGTCCACACCGACTGCTCGCGAACCCGCACAATGCATGAGACTAGCCAATAAGAAGCATAACAAAGGCCGAAGGAGACGGGTACAGTGGATCAGCACGCCAAGCCCCGGGCACCAGAGTCACCAAGCAGCACATTGCATAACCCCCGCAGGTAACTAAGCCTTGCCAGCAGAAGCAGCAGCCACAGCCGCCACAGCCTTGTCGCGCAGGTTCCCCTTGCGACCTGGAGAGAAAGCGTTGCGGACCTGCTGGGTGCTGAGCCCGAACTGGTGTCAGCCGGGACAGCTATGCAGCCTCACCTCCTTAGCGATTTCAGACAGGTCAGCCGCCTTGTACCCCGTGCTGATCATGCGGTCCACGAGGGCGGCCTTCTTCTCGAGGGTGAGCTCGCCGTTGTCCTCGGGTCTGGCGTTGGTCTTTCCGTTGCCCTGGGACTTGGCAGCGACCTTGCGCTTCTTGGTCTTGGGGGCCGACGAGGGCGAGTACGCGGGCGAAGTTGGCGCCTCCGAAGGGACGGGGGAGAGGACGCTGGGTGTGGTGTCGAGCTCACGCTTCATGGTGTAAGTGGGGCGAGGTATGTGAGGTTTAGAGTGGTATAGTAGTGAGAAGTGAGAGTGAGAGTTGGGTAACTGGTCAGAGTGGGAGAGTTGGGGATGAGGAGGATGGAGATGAGGCGTGTGAGCTCAGGCTGACGACAGTCAGGGCGCTGCTCTCGCCGACTTCAAGCATCTAACGCCCTCACGATGTTACGATCGCTGACAGGATATCCCAGTCGTGCATGACCAAGTGCACACAGCTGCATGCCAACGCTACCTCTCCTCCCCCTACAAGCAGATATTGCACCCCTCGCGTCTGCATCTAAGCCTTGCCGGGGGCCGCAGCGACCGCCGCCACAGCCTTGTCACGAAGGTTGCCCTTGCGGTTGGGCCTGAACGCGTTTTGGACTTGCTGGGCGTTGAGCCCAAACTGGGGTCAGCCGGTACCGATAAGCATTGCATCCCCACCTCCTTGGCGAGCTGGGCCGGGCCCAGCGTCGTGTAGCCGGAGGTGATCACGCGGTCCATCATGGCCGCCTTCGTCTCGGAGGTGAGGTCCCCGCTCGCCTCGGACTTTGGGACAGTCTTGATCTTCTTGGCCTTGGGGGCCTCAGAGGGCGAAGACGCGGCGGACGAAACGGGGGAGGCGACGCCGGGGGTGATGGTGGCCTCACGCTTCATGGCTGGGCGAAGTAGGGCGCGGAGTGGAGATTCGTGGGAGGTGAGAGGGGAGAATTTTGATGTCGGTGAGAGTTGGGGACGAGGAGAGTGGAGAAGAGGCTGGTGAGGGGAGACGGACGGGATGAAGAGCGCGGGTGGAAGTACTTGTGAGAGCAGACTGACGACTGGCGGGCCGTCTGATTCCTCATTCTCGTCGCTGTCGAGCCGTCGACGCCCTCATGACGGTACGATAATCGGCAAGATGCCCCACTCATGGATGACGAGATGCATGCACACAAGGGCGTATTCACGCCACATCTGGCGCCCTACCCCCACAGACGCACCAGACGCCAAGCCCGCTCCACCAGATATCCGCACCAAGGA
Source organism: Vanrija sp. TS_01 (assembly GCA_026725045.1). Taxonomy (NCBI): domain Eukaryota; kingdom Fungi; phylum Basidiomycota; class Tremellomycetes; order Trichosporonales; family Trichosporonaceae; genus Vanrija; species Vanrija sp. TS_01. Next base: position 986,248 of record JAPKIE010000001.1, on the reverse strand, counting down.
GCACATTGCATACCCCTCCGCACCTAAGCCTTCCCGCCAACAGCCGCCACAGCCTTGTCGCGCAGGTTGCCCTTGCGGTTGGTAACGAGCGCGTTCTGGATCTGCTTGGTGCTGAGCCCGAACTGAGGTGGGTCAGCCGCCACCGCCCCTGCGCTGCCTCACCTCCTTGGCGAGCTCGGACACGCCGACCGTCTTGTACCCCACGCTGAGGAGGCGGTCGATGATGGCTGCTTTTTTCTCGGGGGTGAAGTCGCCGTTGGTCTCCGACTTGGCGGCGGTCTTGCGCTTCTTGGACTTGGGAGCCGAAGAGGGCGAGTAGGTCGGCGACGATGGCACCGGCGACGGGGCGGGCGAGAGGGCGCTGGGAGTAGTGGTGGTGGGCTCGCGCTTCATGTTGGGCAAGGCAGGGCTGAGGGGGAGAGTGGTGAGAAGTGAGAGAGAGTTGTGAAAGTGGTGAGAGCTGGGGATGAGGAGAGCTGGAGATGAGGAGAGCAGAGGATGAGGAGAGCGGCTCGTGAGTCTGAGCAGGCGACTGGCAGGTTGCTGACAGCCTATTCCTGCAGCCGTCAACGCCCCTGAGGCCCTCATGAGGATACGATTATTTGTAGGATGCCCCAGTCGTGGATGACGAAATGCATACACACAGCGAAGGGGCGTATTCAGATACATCCACATAGCCCCGTAAAAGCCGCCACGCTCGCACCTCACACGCTTGCATCTCAGATCAGCACGCACGCGCGGTTGCGAGGCCGCCTGCCCCCCGCAAATGCCTCAGCGGCCGTCTCAAACTCGTCCGAGCCGCTTTCCTCCTCCACCTGTTCCTCCGTTTGGTCGTCGTCGTCCTCCTCCTCCTCCTCAGCCGTCTTGTTCGTGCCGCGGGAACCGCCACTTTTGGATGTCGAGGCCCTGGGTGCAGGAACTGCCTTGTTGCGCCGGCTGACCTTGCTTTCGACAGGCTTGAGGACAGGGAGCTTGGTCTCGGTGGTTGTGGCGCGCGTCTTGGTCGCAGCAATGGTGCGGCTCGGATGAGACGGAGTCTTGGTGAGATCCTTGGCCGTGCGAGTGGGCATGACACGAGACGCAGCTGAGCCTTCCTTCTTTTTCGTGGCCTCAGCCTCTGTCTTGGACACTGGGGCCGGCTTCGGGACGTTGGCTGAGGCGTGAGCCCCTGCAGAGCGCGTCACGCGCATCGGTGTCGGCTCGGGGGAAGGCGGTGAGGAGGAAAGTGACTCTTTCGAGGTGGTGGGAGTGAGCGACGTGGTGCGGTCCGCCTTCATCTTGCGCGACGAGGAGGCCGTCGGAGTGGTCGCAGAGCCGGTTGTGTGGCGCTTTGCGCGCGGCGGGGTTGCGGCGGTGGACGGGGTAGAGGGGCGCTTGTTACTAGAGGGCGGCGGGTTGACGGCAGTGTGAGAAGCAGGCTTTTGACCGCGGGGCGGAAGGAGCGGCGACGCGAGGCGGAGAGGTAGCGAGGCTGGGGACGAGGATGACAGCGACGGCATTGTGGACAACAGATCCGGCGACGAGGCCATTGTGCTGCTTGGTGTGGGTTGAGCCGTAGCTGACGATATGACAAAGGAGAAGGAAGGTCGAGGAAGGTCAATCAACTTGAGGCGGGCACATGCATCGAGGACTGGGGCGCAGACAGAAATGTGCATGCCGGTACAGTCGCCACAGCGGCACAACAGCACGCCGCGGCCCGTGCGTCACCGCGCTACCCAACCCCACGCCCTACTTTCCCCCGCCGCGCACATACTTGACGAGCTGGCTGCGCAAGTTCGAGCGGTTGGGCTTGAGCTGGTCCATGACCTGCGCGCGGGTGACGCCCAGCTGCGGGTGAGCACAGTTATCGACGCACCCACCCACCCTCGCGGCGATCTCGCCCAGGTCGGCCGCCTTTGACTGGTCGAGCAGCGCGTCGAGCAGGTCGGCCTTCATGTCTGCCGTCCATGCCTTGCCGCCCTTGTCGGCCCCGGGGGTGCCGGGTTCGGTCTTGGTCTTGGCCTTGGGGGTGGGCTTGGGCTTCGGCTCCGCCTTGACCTTGGGCTCGGTCTTGATCTTCTTCGGCTTGCTGCGCGCCTCGCTGCTGTCGCTTGCCGCTGCGTCGTGCTCGCGCTTCATGGTGAGCGAGTGGGTGGTTGCAAGTGGATGAGGGCAGGTGTTGGCCATCGGAAATGAAGGCGGTGTGTGTGTGTGTGTGTGTGTGTGTGTGTGTGTGTGTGTGCTCAGCTCATGGAGACTGCGCTCCTGCAGCCCCGCATGTGACTGGGCGTCAAAGCGTCTGTTCGCCACAGTGGCAAACGCTCAACTTCATCCCCACACCCCAACAACACCACCCCGCCATCAGGTCCACTCATGCGGTGTGCCACAACCGGCCTAGTCCCCGGATGGCAGCAGCGAGACGTCGCGCAGCGACCAGCCGTGAGTCCTTGGTGTCCAACGGGGTCCCCGCCACGGCTGCCACCGCTCACTGAATACCTGCCATGACGCGTCGACCTGTACACCCATCCCACCACTTACGTCCGATGTCGAGGTGGAACAAGCCTGATGAAATGCATCCAGGCATGACTCGCATTGCTGTTGACACAGCTTGCATACGCCTCGTCGTCTGGAAACACAGCCCTGACCAAGCTTCAGATGGAAGTGTTAACAGGATGCCCTTCGCTCCTCTGTGTCACCGTTACCACTCTCTCACACTTGCGTTGATGTCGTGTACGCACGGCGCCAAACCTTCATGTGCCACGGCGTGACTGCGTACCACGACTACGTGACTGCATCGGCACTCCCGAGGCCGTGTAGACCAGGTTGCACGTTGCACATTTGCACACCAAAACACGTCGGAGCCAATGCGTGCGAAAGGGTCGCTGGCGCGCTCCATACATTCCGTTCTAGGCGAGTATGGACTATGAACTGGGGAGAAGGGAGGAGGAGGATGGGATGGGCTTGGGCCCTTGGTTTCATAAGGTTTACGCTAGTCTCCGCGAGAGTTTTAGATTTGGTTGGTGTTCTTATGACCTTACGTGGAACTGAGGAATGCATGCCTTCGGTGCAGCTCTTTTGTCACGTTTGACGTATTGCGTGCGGTCACGAACGTCCTCATGACCTTTAAGTCTCATGACACTGACTGTCACGTCATCGAGATGTCGCCGAGGACACTCACCCGCACGGTCCTAGACCAAGCAGGTCCGACTGGTGCATACCTCTTAAGGTTGCGGCCAACCTCACGCCACCCCCCACCTCTGTGCGTTCTCACTTACCCGCCAACCCCCTTTCCCGACCGCCACCATGCCCTTCACCAAAATCGAGCTGTCCGAGGGTGAGCCGATCCCAGGCATCGGCTTCACGACCACCAAGGTTGCCCAGGATGTCACGACCAATTGGGTCGCCCAGGCCCTCGAGGCCGGGTATCAGCTCATTGACGCAGATGCCTGTGAGTAGGCACCCACCCATACGCACACCACGCCTGCTGAGTAGCACAGCCTACGCCAACGAGGTCGAGATCTGGGCCGCCATTCGTGAATCTGGATTGAGCCGAGGCGACTTTTACCTCACGGCCAGGTGGGTCAACCCCAAGCTTGAGGTGCACCAAGCAGCCCAGACGTCGCTCAAGAACCTGGGTCTCAAGCACGTCGAACTCTTCCTCGTCAATGACCCTGAACTTATCCGGGGGGACCCCAAGTTGTACTGGAGCCGCCTCGAGGAGGTTGTGGAGCGCGGCTATGCCAGAGCGCTAGGTCTTCGCAAGTGGGTCACGGCCTCGGTCTGCTCGTCTTCTGATACTGCGATAGCTTCGAGGTTCGAGACCTCGAGCCCTTGCTCAAAGTTGTAAACAACTACCGCCCGGTGATCAACCAAATCGAGCTTCACCCCTACAACCTTGCCCAGAAGCAATCCCTCCTCGATTACCTTGCCGAGCAGAGAATTGTTCCCGAGGCCTACGGGACGCTGGAGGGTGTGCGCGCCGACGGTCCTGTCGACAAGCCGGTAAAGGAGATTGCAAAGCGCCTCAGCGCGACAAGGGAGCAGGTGCTGCTTGCATGGGTCAAGGCCAAGGGGTGGGCTGGAGCTAGAGACGTGGAACGCTGATGACTCGCCAGTGCTGTCATTCTTGTTAACTCTGGCAGTAAAACGGCCCTCGAGAGCTACCTCGCAGTCGGCGACATTACCCTCAGCGCTGAGGATGTCAAGGCGATTGATGAGGCCGGCAAGCAGGGCTGAGTTCGGGGGTGCTACCGCCCAGCCCTCACCTCCAAGGCTGGTCAGCCTGACAACGTACAACCGCGTGCCGCAGTTTGGCCGTTCTAATGCCAGTGACGGGTGAATATGACGTGTTGAAATGAGAAAGAAGGGAGTTACAAGGAGTTGAGAACAGAATGAAAATGGAATGCGCAAAGCAGTCATGTCTCTTGTGTTGGGGCAGAGAGGCACAGGCGGGAGCGACACGCATGCACAGTGGTGGCTGCTCCGCCTGAGGGCAAGATGTGAGTCCTCGCCAATCAAGCCTATTGCACACTGCACCGACCTACACATAGCCCTGCGCCTCGCTGGACAGGCACGCGACTGATTTGTTTCAGCAACACAGCCTTTGTAGCTCAGTGGTAGAGCGCGCCTTTCGTAAGGGTGAGGTCGGCGGTTCAATCCCGTCCGGAGGCAGGAGCACGCGAGCGAGCGCTTCGTTTTTAGGTGGTGGTGGAAGGTGAGGTGCGAGGTGGTGCGAAGAGTAAGGGCCGGAGCGGCGATCGCAGCGCTGGTTGGTCGGCTCCGCGTGGTTTGGTGGCATGCGGCCGGGCGGAGGTGGCCGAGGGGTTGGAAGAGTGGAGGTGGTGCAGCTGTGATCAAGGCCTGCTCGGAACTGAGCGAGGCGGTGAGCATGTATTGCTGATATCCCGCTGTCAGGCGCGTCAGTTCCCAGCGTCAGCGTGCCGTTCCAAACAACACGCGTTACATCTGTCTATGGTATCCCCTCCCCTAGGCATCCGCCGTCGGCACATCCTCAAACACGCCGTCGTCGCTCATCCGCGCGCGCAGCTGCTCCCATGCGCTCGCCAGCTGGTCGGCCGGGATGATGAAGCCCGACGCGAACGGCCCGAGACGCGTGACGAACGCCTGGTCCTTCTCGTTCTTCAGACCCTCCGGCGTCATCTCGACCATCTTGCCCCACTTCTTCGCGCGCTTGTCGTACTCGTTGTATGTGCGGAGCTTGAATCCAAAGCCTGGGCGTGGTCAGCGACGCACACCTCACTCGGCACGCCACGTACTCCTTCCCTCGATCGACGTCTGCAGGCAGTTGCAGACCACCTCCTTTCCTGCGTTGGTCTGCTTGACGGTGATGTTCAAGATGGCCAGGCCAGAGATGTCCTCGTACAGGCGCACCGAAAGCTGGTCCTTCTCAGCCTCCTCCGAGCTGGGCGGCGCAGGGGCTGGTGGGTTCACAGAGCTTTGCCGCTCCTTCTGCAAGCTACGCGAGTGCTTGGCCTCGGCGTCGTATTCGCGCTGGAGAGTAGTGACTGTGTTGTTAGGACTGTCAAGCGCCATAGCCGAGTCCACTCACTCTGCTCGTCCTTCGACTTGATCGTGTTCCGCAGTTTGAACACCTCGTCGCGCAGCTCCTTGACGCCCTTGGAGTCGAGTTTGGCGTCTAACACAGGAGGTGCCGTCGCCTGTGCTGCCCTCTCAGCGGCCCGCTCGGCAGCACTCTGGCTTGCTGCAAGAGCCTTCTCCAGCTCGGCGACCTTGTTCGCCTGCTTCTCGTTCAGCGCCGATAGGCTCTCAATAAGATCTGCCTGTGCTGAGAGGGTAAGCGTGTGTAACTGAAGCTCACCCACCCTTCGCCTTTGCCGCTGCCCGCTCCTTGTACTTCTCAATCACGGCCTCAGGTTCTGTCAACCGCAGTCGGGAGAGCTCCTCGAACTGCTTTGCGAAGGTGTCGCGCTCACGTCGTAGTCTGTCGGTATTAGGTCCCTGATGGGTTAGACAAGTGTACACGGTTGAGAACCCACCGAGCCTGCCTTCTTCACCGGCTCCACAGCCTCCGCCGGCTCAGGCGATTGCGTCTCCTCCTCTGCAGCGGGCACATCCTGCTTGGCCGCCTTGGCGGATTTAGGCGGCCGTCCAACCTTGGGCTTCTCCTTGACCGGCTCGACCTCCATAGCTGGAGAGTCAGACACATCCTTGGACACTAACCCACCGTCAAAGTCATCACCGGCCAACTCATCGTCATTCGCAGCTACCTTGGCGACCTTGGGGGCCTTGGACGGCGCGACGTTCTCTTTGCCTCGCTTCGTCGAGGCCTTGGCGGCGGGCGGCATCGTGGGGAGTGTGTGGACGTGAACACGTGTGCTTGAACAAGTCGTGTGAGAGAGAGGGAGCAATGTCGAGCTGAGCGTTAGAGATCAGTCGCGTTGAAACGGGAGTTTGTTTGTCAACAAAGGGTCGTATTTGGGCACCCCACTTAGCACTCTCCCCACGGGGCACTACGTCAACCAGACTCACGTCGTTCATTTGTCCACGATCAGTCCGCATCGTCACTCTCATCTCGCCTCTCTCTCTCTGTGCATTACAACACACAGCAAGACCCGTCACGATGGAGACAGATACAGGAGACTCCACCTCAGAACCAGTATCAAACACATCAGGCTTCAAGTCCGCCGCTGCGCTTCCTCGCTCAACCCACGCGCCGTCGCTCTCCTCGAACCGGAACGCTGGCGGCGGGCTCCCCGCACCCCCGAGACCAGTGGCCGAGTCGAGCGCGGCGGGACAAGAGGCGGCGGCGGCGCCTGCAAAGCCTGTCAACCGCCCGTCGCAGGGCAAGAATGCGATCGTGTACAATGCGGTCCAGGTGGGTCACGACGTACTGCGGTTCTGACCCACCAGCGACGAAACCCCGTCCTCGGGCTGATACGCAACATGAACCTCGAGATTGGCGACATCCTGGCCGACTACCAGGTCGGTGCGCATAACGGTGTGCTGTTCTTGAGGTGAGCTACGGGGACGGGACCGGTCAGCTGACACCGCAGCCTCAAGTACCATCGCCTCCATCCCGAGTACATCCACGGACGCATTGAGAAGATGAAGAACGCGTACAGCATGCGCATCCTTTTGATTTTGTGTGACATTGTGAGTGATTGTTGTGGGATTTGCTCACACAAAGACCGAGCACCAGCAGTCACTGCGCGAATTATCCAAGCACGCCGTCATCAACGACCTCTCCGTCTTTGTTGCGTGGTCGTAGGTATCGCCTGTAGTTCCGTGACGCTGACCTACCAGTAATGCCGAAGCAGCACAATACCTCGCGACGTTTAAAGCATACGAGCACAAGTCGGCAGACTCGCTGAAGGAGAAAGTCCACCAGACCTACCCCGCCCAGTTGGAGCACGTGCTCACGAGTGGGCGGAAGGTGAACAAGTCGAATGCTGAGGCACTTGCGGCGCAGTTTGGTGTACGTGTAAAAGTCTGGGCCAATGTAGCTCACACTGCAGGCCTTTGCAAACATTGTGCAGCAGACGAATCATACCCTGGGCGCCGTCAAGGGCCTCGGACCTGTCAAGGTGGTGTCGCTCCTTGACGCCTTCAACAAACCATTCGTGGCTGGAGGACGACGCAAGGCCGGGGCCGTGTCGACATCAGTGTCCACGGCGCCACAGGCACCCGCACCAGTGGACACTGTCGAGACGGAGAATCACGACGACGAGGGAGGGTTCACCCCCGAGCCCGACGTCATCGTTGTGGCTGAGCACAGTGCCGAGGCACAAGGCAGCCCAGACTGGCCAGCAGACGCACAGGACCCGCCGACGCCGCCCACTCCCACACGGCCACAGGACACAGGGCCAATTCGCTCGCCCTCGGTCGAGCCGGATCCAGAGAGAACAGCGACAGACGCAGTGTGGGACGACCCGCTGTCGGAGGACAGCGACGAGGACGACGAGCCGGCCGCGAAGAGGCCGCGCGTATAGCGCAAGCATGTTGTATGAGATGAATCGCAGTGGGCTTTTCTACAGGGGGTCATAGGGAGTCAGAAGTTCTCGCACAAGGTTCGCAAGCTTAGCTAGGCAGCGCTTTGTGCGATGACAGTTGACGCGCACCGTATTCATCTGTCCGTAGCCGCATTCACTGTCCGCCACACCTGCTACAGTGGGTACCAACAAAAGTGACGAGGACGTCCATAGCCCATCAGCGGCGGCCGCATCGCTCGTAGGCCTCGTCAAGCGGGGGTACCGGGTGGAAGATCACCTGTTCCGGAACGTCGCGATTGACGCGGGAGGTTAGAGCACCCCGGGGGTCGTTCCAGAGCTTGAGATCGTCGGAAGATAGCTTGGGCAGGGCGGTGCTCTCCAGGTCATTAAGAAAGGCATCGCACCACTGCTCCGCTGGTCCGGGAGTCAACAGGATATGTAGCGCGGACGGGCAGCCCAACTCACTGACGAACACCTTCTTCATCTCCACCGGCTGCTGGTCTTTGACAGGCACCTGTGCCGTCAGAGCCAGCGCTGTCGCCAGGTGCCAGGGTGTCGGACCCCAAGTGACGCCGAGAAGGCCGCCCAAGACCTGCCACTCAAGGCTCCAACCTAATTCGCCCCCAGCAAAGTATGGTGTTGAGCCACTCAGCTTGGGCGTTGCTGAAGCGGAACACAGCCGGTGAATCACGATATGCATGAGCTCGTGCAACACCGTGACCGTGAGGAGTGTTTGGACATGGCGCGTGGTGACGTCCTTGCCGAGAGCAGGATCCTCCTGCGATCTCAGCGGCCGCTCCCTGGAATAAACCACTCACGCATGACAACAGCAGCGGTTCCCACAGATGAATGATATCTGGCTGGAGGGTGTTCACCACCCCCCATGAGCCACTGTCACCGACCCCCGCCTGGCGTCAGCAGAGGACACGACAGCACATACATACCTCGGTCGTGTGGAGCACGATGGAAGGGAACTCGTCTTTTACGATTTGCACCATGCTCTTGAGGCTTGGCAGCTCGGGCTTGAGTTGTTCACTCATTGCCACGTCAAGGTGGATGTTGATGGCGAGGGCAAGCATGGCGCCCATCGTACGGCTATACGGGCGGAGAAGATGACGGCGTAGGCGCTCAATCAGGTTAGCTGCAGGTTGAAGGGCGAGCCGCTTGGCGTCATCCATCGGCCTCAGACTCTCTATGGCCAAGGGGGCCTCGAGAGCATTCGATGTTGGTGCCGCGAGAAAGTCGAACGCGGAAAGCTCGTCTTCTACGGATCCGTCCACCTAATGCTGTCAACCGGGGGTCAAAAGCCGACCTACGGTGACCGCGAGGGCATTTTCTATGGTCCTGCGCTTCTGGGCTCTCGTATTGAGCATCGTGGATAGTGATAGTGGCTGGTTGAGGGTACAATGATGTCTGTGCGAATGAATGATGTTGAACAGCGATGTGTTAGTGTCAGGCGGCAGGTGGGCAGAACGAGCGACAAGTGCATCCGGTGTGGCACTTTGCCACCGCGCGATGTGGCACCGGCGCTCCGGCCGGCCAAGCGCCGTGCAACCAAGCAAGCAAGCATGCACGGGCGCGCAGGTTCTGGCCATCTTGCGCCTTGTGGTGAGGGCGGGCGCCGAGCGGGAGCGGGGGCGGGGCACAGACAGCGGTGCGAGGCGCGCTCGCGCTGGCTTGCGTACGAGCTGTCGGAGCCCTGCTGCTGGCGTTGGCGTTACTAGATGGCGCGGCGTCTGTGCGTCGTCGCCGCGCACTGCTAGTGCAACGACGCAAAGTTAATTGACGACTGGGCGTACGCTTGAGAGTGATTAGGCCAAGCCTGGACGGAGCTATTGGACGGACGGACGCCTTGGGTTGATGAAGCGAGTGGATGGGGCGCAGCGTCCAGCGCCCTGCTCGCCGGCTTGTGGACTGAGTAATCACTGCCTCACTGCCTCCGGTTTCTCGTTCAACAACCCTTTCTCTCTGTCTTGTTTCGCACTGGACACTGACAAAAGCTCCTCCCACACACCCTTCACACACCCCGTCCTCGCGATACACGCGCGCATACACACCCCTCCTCCGTCTTGAATTAGCCGACAGCAGCACGCCGAGCTCCGCCCAGCGCAGCGCACACAGCCCCGGCATCCATCCCACACCGCCATTGAGTCATTGAGCGGCCTTGCTCGGCGGACTGGCCGTTTCCCAAACACCATTGGTGCTCCTGTCCCACTGCAACCGACGACGTGCTGCGACCCACTCGTCCTCTGTACTTAACTCTCTGTCGTCGTGCCCATACCTCCCCTCTTCCTCAACGCCCAGCGTGCGCTCTGCTCTGCAACACAGCAGCTCATAGACGACCGTTACCCACCCACCCACTCGACAAAGATGAACACAACGCGCTCGAGCACACCCCCCACACCGAGTCCGGCCCCGCGCCTCAAGGCTGAGCCCGAGGCGTACGGCTTTATCGAGAAGCGTCCGGCGCTGCACCGTAACGCGGCGTTTGAACTCAAGCAGCATGACGACGACGATGACGATAATGACGGCGACGACTACCACGCTCCCGAGACCCTAGGAAACGATGGCCACGAGCACACCGCACCGCCGCTCAGCTGCTCGACGACGTCGAGCCTCACCGAGTCGCCGGTGCTAGAGACGCCGACCGCCGCGCGCCACGAGCTCGGCGCCGACGCTGACGGCAAGGGCGACGACGAGCGCGGGCAGCGCTTCGCCAAGCTCCAGGTGCTGAACACACTGTAAGTCTCTCTGTTGCTTTGTCTTCCCGGGTCTCGTGTTTGGGACGCGCGTGGTGCCTTTCGGCATGTGGTGCGTGCGCGCATGCACGCACTCGCATTGCCCGACGGTTGGCTCTACGTCATGTTTTTGTGGCGTGCGGTGTGTCACATGTTGGCGGTGGCACATTTTGCACGCGTGCACGACCATGAAACATCTGCACGGCCTGCACCTGCCGTGTGGATGTGTGTGGCGTCGTGCGTGCGTGCGGGAAGATGGGTGCATCTGCGCGTGCGACGTGGGTGCAGACGTTCTTGCACGTCGCAGAAGCACGCCGATCGGGATCGCAGGTGGGGCCGGTGGGTGGAAGCAGTGCGCCCGCGGGTCAATCAATCGCCCGCACGCCCGTCTCGTGCGAACCTCGAGGCCGGCGTTTTCATGGGGCCTGCAGCTAGGCTGAGGGGGACTGGGAAGGCTCGAGGGCGCCGTGGGAGTTGTGGTGGTGAGCGAAGACGGGCGGTGGGCACAGCAGCGAGAAGCGCGAGCAGTCACTCGTGGTCTTCACATCACGGTGCATCACCCCGTGTCCCCCTGCTGCTCTCGCATCTGTTCTGGCACAATAAATGACGGATCCTCTCCTCCTTGCCGCCATCTCTCCATTGTCTGCTCCAAGTCAACAAAGGTGCTGACACACGCCGATCAGTTCGTCGACGACGACGCTCTCGGGCGCATCGCTTGCTTCGCTGCAGCACGCGGGAAACGGCCACGGGCACCGCCAGCACCACCACCCGCACGTCGGGGGCATCAGTGGCGAAGCGGCTGCTGCTGCTCAGCCCTCAGCCTCTCCTGTCGCGCGTGGTCTCGGTAGCAGCAGCAGCATCACCCTTGCGCGCCCCTCCCCCTCACCGCAGCACGCCTACCTAGGCGGCAGCTTTGGCAGCACCCTCAGCAGCATTCCCACCGCCTCCCTCGCCGCGCCGCCCACACTTTCCTTTCAGCACACTACGCCGCCTCTTCTCTCTCCATTCAACACAAAGCCCAAGCTGGTCCTCGGCACCCAAAACAATGGACTCGCGGCCGTACACACGCCCACACAACTGCTGCACCACACGGCCCTGCCCGCCTCTTGGCCCCCGCTAGATTCCCACGGCCTCGCCGGGCCGCCCGCCGCCATCGGCGGCGCCTCAACGCTCGACGCATACACCTACCACCGCCGTCCCTCGGCAATGGCGCAAGAACTCGTGCACGAGCAACAGCAGCAGCAGCAGCCGGCGCCGACAACAACGTTCACCGCTCCCCACCCGTACCAGCTGCGCACGCGCCCGGCGGCAACCACTACGGCCAACACCCTCCTCGGCTACCGCCCCACCTCGACCGGCCTGGTGGCTGATCCCAACAACCAGGCCTCGGCCGCGTCTTCCCACCTCACCTCAGCCCCTGCGCCCGCGCTTACATCGCCGACGAATTTCGCTACCACCACCTCGCCTGCCTCCGACATCAAGCCCCTGATCCGCGACGCCATTGCATTTCCCGCGGCAGCCGCCAACACGCAGCACCAAGCATACGACCTCAGTTCGTCATACCAGCAGCCGCGTGTCTACCAGTACGGTGGTAGCCAGTACCCCAGTAACTTCCACGACGACGCGACGTCGTACGCCGGCTCGGCCGCCTCGCCGACCGCCACTCAGTACCAGGGTCACACCGTTTTCAACCACAACGGCGGCGCGGCCGTCCCCCAGTCCTCCCCGACGCTCGACCAACAGCAGGCCTACAGCCCCCAGGTCGGCGAGACGTGGTACCCCAACGACTACAGCACGCCGTACGCTCGCCCATCGCATATGCAGGGAGCGCCAAAGCAGCCGGAACCCATCCTCGCTCCCGGAGAGCAGCCCGCTCCACGCCCAGCTCCGTCGTACGCGGCGCTCATCGGCGAGGCTCTCCTCCTCTCGCCCCCGCCCCACCACCTCTACGTGTCCGAGATCTCGGAGAGCATCAAGAAGCGGTACCCTTGTGAGTCCTGTTAGCTAGTGCCACACTGACGAACTTCGTTTCAGACTACCGCCAGAACCCGTCCAAGATCTACAATGGCGTGCGGCACCAGACGTCGATGTGCAAAGCGTTCGTCAAGCTCCCACGCCCGTTCGGCGACCAGTCGGGCGGGGCGCGCAAGTGGGCCATCCGCGCCGGCTGCCAGTCGTGGTTCTCCCCGAGCGGGTTCCACCCGCCCTCGCAGATGAACATGGCCACCAAGCAGAGAGGCGGCAAGGTCAAGACCGTGTCAAAAGGCAGCAACAAGGACCGCCGCGGGTCTTCGCCCGTTTCAGCGTACGCGACCAACTCGGGCCCATCGTCCGGCAGCGCGTGGGACCCCGCGCGCGAGCCGCACCCGTACCTCATGTCCAGCGCGCTGCCGTCAGCCGCCATGCAGCCTGTGCAACAGCCCGCGGCGTCGTTCTACCCCGCGCCAACGGCCACGAGCTACCACTACACGCCGCCGAGCCACGCAACTCAGCCGTACGCGCCAGTTTGGGGAGGCGGTTACGTTCCCAACACCAGCCAGCAGCAGACCTACACGCCGGTCGGGGCGCAGGACTTCCAGCCCGTCGAGACGTGGCGCCAGCAGACGGTCGCGATGGGCGCGGGCGGCTACGACGCGCGCACGCGTAACGACGGCGCCGGCGGCGGCGCGCACCAGCAGACTCAGGCCCAGGGCCACTACGGTATCAACCTGGCCACCAACTACTCCCAGCCCGAGAGCCACGACGGCGACCCCGAGTCGGACAGCGGCGACGAGGGCCACGACTAGACGGGTTAGCACGCTAAGTATCCATCCGCTCTTCGCCATCAAGAATGCCTGTATCCCTGCTCGATCACGTCCACCTGCCGCACACCAACCCTAATCCAATGCCTGCCCTCGCCTCGCTGCACCCGCCGCTATGTATAGTATACCCGACCCACGCCGATCAACCATCGTGGAACCCCCCTCCCCCCCCCGCACCACACGCAAGGTGTATCGTGTCACATGCAAACGGGCAAGGTCACTCCGTAGTACCTAGGAAAACACATAGAGACAAGTGAGAGAGACAGGAACGAGCCGACGCGTGGGTAGGCAGTTTTGGTACTGCGAGTATGAAGAGGAATGTATGTGTTACAATGGCATGCGAGTTGAATGGAATGGAATGTCAATGGGATGCGAGTGGTGCGTTAAGCTATGCGAAAGGTTCAGGTCGGTGCGGTGCTTCGCTGAGGCAGGCGGAATGGCGAGCTTGGGCGAAGCAAGCGCGCTTAGAACACAAGGTAGCAGATCTCAAGCATTGCTGCGGGGTTAGTTGGGCAAGCTGAACTCCAACTCACGGAAACCGAGCATCAGACCGGCCCAGAACACAATGTTGCCCATGGTTCTGTTGCGCTTGATGACGGGGATGCGGCTGATGGCGATGAGCGGGAGCTGGACCATCTGGAGGGTTAGCTAGCAACACCGGCAACCCAACCCACCTGAAGCAGGAACAAGTACGGGCGAATCTTCTTGGACACGACGGCCATAACCAGCTCGTGGCACAGCGCGGACAGCAAGAACGTGAAGAGCGTCGCGCCCCAGCGGGACATGCCGAGGCCGGCCATGCTCGACTGGTAGACGTGGCGGAGAAGGAAGGTGTGCACCGGCTTGTTCCACTTGCGCGAGAACTGGTCCCAGCCCGTCGAGTTCCACCAGTCCTGGTAGAACTCGCGGTCGGCAAAGTACGACAGCTCGGCAAAGCCAGCGCACACGCACTCGAAGATGATGTAGAAGATGAGCAGGAAGTTGATCATCATCGGCAGGGCGAGCTGGGCAAAGGCGTGGAACAGCGAGTCTCCGGGCTTGGGCGTGTAGGGCATGATGTAGTGCTCCGTGACCGTGTAGATGAGCGAAAAGGTGCCAAACGTCGCGAGGACCTTCTCGAGGATGTAGAGCGGGCGGATCGTGTTGGTGCGCGGGTACTCGAGCTCGTAAACGAGCGTGGGGAAGAACATGAATTCGACAAAGTGCTTGTACGTGACGTTCTCTGGCCAGACCAGGCCCTTCTCGCCGTTGGACCTGAGCTCGTCCTCCATGGCGTCAATGTTGCGCGCGAGGAGGGCAATCTTGTGGTCAGGGCTCCAGGCGAGAGGGTTGGGCTTGCGCTTGGCGTGGCGGTGACCGGGGTGTCCGGCGAGCTCTAAGGACGTGCCGAGGGGAAGATCCTTCTGCGGCTTGGGGAGGGCGTCTGTGGCCAGCTGCGAAGACTGCCTGCGGCGGCGGAGGGCGCTCCTGGGCTCAGTAACGAGGCCGCCGTTCAGAATCGTTGCGGCCTTCTCTAGCGATTCAGTCTCGCTCTGGGGTGTGGTGCTGCGCTCTGGGGTAACGGGGACGCTGATCTCGGGAGCGAGCGCCTCAATCTCCTCGAGCTTCATCTGGTGCTGCCTCGCTTCGGCGAGCACGGCCTCCCGGCCGCCGGGCAGGGTACCAATGTAGTGCTCGAGCGCCTGCTTCTCCGACTTGAGGCGGAAATAGACTTCCGAGAGCATCCCGTTGTGGGACATGTACGAGTGCATCTTCATGAGCGAGGACATTGCGTCTGAAGGAGGCGTTAGCGGTGTGTAGGGCTGTAGCGCTCGACTCACGCAGGACGAGGAAACCAGCCTGCACCCAGTACCAGTTCCTGGCATAGCCCCAGGCGATAGCGACGCCAAGGAAGATGGCCTGGAAGAGGTGCTGGATGATGATACCGGTCCAAGTGTAGCGGAAGTAGCCACGCTGGAGGCACTGGACAAAGGGGACACAGAGCAGCATGGACGTCACCATGATGCCATCGGCGAGGGCGAGGACGAAGGCATCACGCGTAATCAGCCGGCCAAAGTTGGGCGAGAGAAGCGTGCGGTTCTCCTCCCATGACTGTAATGCAGTGCGGATGAAGACGAGCGCGAGGCCTGGGCAGTTAGTTGTGTTGTTGGGGAGACGCGTTGGAGGTGTGCCGAGACCGACTCGGGAAATCCGGTGGAGGCTCGAGGCCACCCCCGGCGACGTCGCCGTCGGGTGCCAGGCCACCACCGGCCCGGTCGCCGCTACGTCGCCGCTAGGACTCACCGATCCAGAACAAGGTAAAGAAGCCGCGGAACTCGTCGCGCTGTGTCTTGACGTTTTCGCGATCAAATGATGAGTGCCTTGGGGCGAATGTGAGAACGGCGCGGAACTCTGGCTTTCCCGACGACACAAAGGGCTTGATGTGGATGCTGCCGTTCGGGGTGGTGATTACGGTCGCGTCCATCGCGTCGGCTCCGACGCGGTGGTCGTGGGATGGTGGCCGTGGGCTTGCAGCGAGCGCCATGGTTGGTGATGGGTGCGTCGCTGGCAACGTTGGCTGGGGCGTTGTGCGTGTGGGAGAGAGAAGGAAGGGGCGGGTGGTGGGAGTGGTGGTGTGGTGGTGGTGGTGGCCGAGGGGCGACTTGGGGCAAAGGCGTGGGATGTGTGGGGGCGCGACTAGACGAAGGGGAGTGTGGCTGCTGGGGATAACAATGGGGGGCACTGCTGCGTGTTTCCGAGCTGGCGTTGGTGGCTTGAGGCGGGCGTGTAGATAGACAGAGTGACTTTGGGCGGCGGGGGGTTTGTTGTTGCTGGTGCTTGTTAAGTATAAGCCGACAACAATGATTGCGTAGACGTCGTGGGCCGCTGCGGCGGCTAGTGGAAACTGTAGGGAATAGGATGGATGCCAGAGGCTCGGGTGCGGGCTGCGCACTGATGCTGGCTGCTGACTGCTGGCTGGGGTGCCGAGCCAAGCCGAGCCGGTCGGGGTCGACGACGACGACGTCGTCTGTGTTCTTCGGTCGGACGTCAGAAGCGGGCGGGCGGCGTAATCGCGGCTGGGTCAGGTCAGGAGGCGCCAATTTGTTGCGCTACCGCGAGCCAGTGATCTTGACGCGATGGGATGGATGGGTTGTCGAGCGTGGCCGAGGTGGCTTTGTCGTCGACGTCGGCTCGGGCGTGGTGATGAGCAAGAAAGAGATGGGGCCGTGGTGGCAGCGGCGGCCCGTGACCCCGTGCGCGTCTGAGTTCATGACATTGGTGGCGGGCTGTCTGTTGCTGGGAGCCAATGTTACCCACCGACCCGTCCCTTGGTGGCAAATGGACCGCTGTGGCCGAGCGGCCATTATCTGGCCCCCATCAGATTCGACAGGAATAATCGAATAACTAAAGCCGCGGCAACGGCCAACGGCACGCACAGGGCGGGCACGCAGGGACTTTGAGAGCCAGGCTGGTACCAGCCCATGAGCCAGCCAGCCAGCCAGCCAGCCAGGCGACAACGGCGACTTGCACCGACTTGTCTCATCCGCCAATCGCCTATTCACGCCGCCCACTTACCTCGGCGCCCCTCCCACTTCCTCCATCGGCCCCCGACAGGCAGGCAGCACCGAACAGACAGACAGACACCACCACTACGACGCCGCCGCCCCGACTCCGTTCCTCCTACATCTCCGTCATCGCCGTCATCTCAGCCGGGACCAGGCAGCCGCAAGCAACAGCAGCACTCGGCCGCGCATTATCACCACGCATACGTTCATTGCGGCGGTGCAGCTTCCTCCCCCCCTACACCCGCACACCCACACCCGCAACAACAATGCCCCGCCCCGTCCTCCTCTCGCGCACCCTCGACCCCGTGCTGGGCATCTTCACCGGCTTCCTCGCTTACTACCTCCACGAGACCAACCCCCGCACCGCACCCCCACCGGGCCACACGCTCAAGGACCTCGTCGAGTGGCAGTGGGGTGTGTCGGCCTCCAAGCGCGACCAGCGTGCCGCGGCCGCCGAGGCTGGCGACGCCGCCGAACTTGACGCCGTCCGCCGCGAGCTCGAGGCCGCTGCCGCCGCTGCGCCTATTGAGGTCGTCAAGGTCGTCGAGACGAAGGAGGCGGGTGTGTAGGGAAAATTAGTGGAGCACGGTAGGTAAGTAGGCTGAGGAAGGAAGGTGACCGGCAGGTGGTCCCAAGTCGCCCCGAACCTGTGGCTCCCCTTCCCCCTCGTCCTCTCGCTACACCGCTCGCCACTAACGCAATGCAGAGAACAATAGCATCAACACACATACCCACCACACTACTTGACGCGCACACCATGCTGGATCTTTGGGCCCCATCTATGTATCATAATCCGGATGACGACAGAAAAGGCCGGCCGGTGGAGGAAGGAAGGTGCGGTTGTCGAGGAAGGCGGCAGCAAGGCGTGGATGAACCGGCGGCCAGGTGATCCGAGGACGAACGAGGGAGACGCACGAGCGAGACAGACGCCACAAAACATGCCCAGGCAGATAGATACCACAGCAGTAACCATAGACCGTGATAGGAAGAAGCAATCACCTGTCAGCGCGTCCTACCTCACGGCCAAGCCCACACAACAACCCACCCTCGGAACTTCTTAGGCGGCTTGGGCTTGAAGATGAACGTCGAGGGGGCCAATCCCTCCGAGTAGCGCGAGAACGCCCAGAGCGCATACCTGGGGTGTCAGTCGTCGTTGTCTGCCGTCAGCTCACCTGCGCTCCTTGGTGCCCAGTCCGGCGGCCTCGAGCGCCGGCCCGCCCTTGACGTAGAGCTCGGTGAGCGCCTCCCACGTCTCGGCCTTGTCCGCGAGCTTCTTGTCGGCGTTCCGGCCGATCTTGGCCAGCAGGTCGGCGGGGAGCGGTGTCTCGGCTGGCGTGGGTGTCAGTTGAGAGACCATGCCGTGGTGTATCTGCTGTGTCGCAACCCACCATGCGCGCGCAGCGGCTGCTTTGCGAGCACGCGCGCCGAGGTGGACAGCGCGCGTGCTGTCGTGTGGCGCGAGGACGAGGCGCGGAGGGCTGCGAACATGTTGTTGTGGTCTACGTGACGAGTGTGCCGAGTGCCAGTTTGCCGCAAAACCGAAATCTCGCGAGTGGTGGTGGTGGTAGAGGTGGTAGCTGGTGGTGGTAAAGTGGGTGGAGGTAATAAGGCGCAGGCCGTGCCGGGTGCGCTTGCTTGCTGGTGCCTGCCTGCCTGCCTGGCTGGCTAGCTGGGTGGGGCCGAGCGAGTGAGCGGGCATACAAACATGCCCGCCGCGGCAATGGCGGGGCCAAGCTCGAAGTCTCCTCTGACGCTGTCCGCTGCGCTGTGCAGTGCAGGCAGGCGCCGCCGTCCGTGCCTTGCCTTGTAGCATGCAGCTCGACAAGCAGCACCACCCAACACACTGGTACTCCCTCCTCCCTTTGTTCTCCGTCTTCCACAAACACTCTCCACCCAGCTCACTCGCTCACACACACACGGCGATACAGGCTGATCATCCACAGAGCAAGCACTCCCCACTCACTTGCTCTGCTGGCCTGCCCCCCCTTCTACCTCCACACCCAAAACATCGCCACTCGCACAGCCGAGGAGCAGCAAGCACTGTTTAGATCGCCCGCCCCGCCCGCTGCCGCTGCCGCCTAGCCGACACAATGGCAGACGACATCGCGCGCTCGCAGTCCACCACCTCCCTCGCCCGCCTGCACCACGGCACGCTTGCCAACGGCGGCTCGACGCCCGCGCCAGACGAGACGGCCGACCCTGCGCTCGACTTTTGCAATGCCTTCTGGGGCCCGGGCGACCGCGGCTATGAGGTCATCATGGCCCGCCTGCGCGGCGCCTCGAGGACCATCGAGGAGCTCAGGCAGTTCTGGAAGGAGCGGTGAGTCGGGGGAGGCGGAGGGAGGGGGGCCATGGGGAGTTGTGTTGCGGTGGTGACGCCTCGCGGCTGGTCGTCGAGAGGGGCGA
>JAPKIE010000001.1:287328-366713 GCA_026725045.1 Vanrija sp. TS_01 | reverse complement strand
CACTCTCCAAGAACTGTACCCCAACCTCGGCGGCGTGACCGACCACCAGGGCAATGAGGTCGCGGCGCCGATCCCGGACGCGGCCCTCGCGCGCTGGGAGGCGCATATCCGGACGTACCCCCGCGAGACGGGGCACGGGATCATCATCCCGTTTTCTCGCCGCGCCGACAAGGTGGCACGTGTCGTGAGTCGTCTCTCCCGACGACTCCGCTAACACTCCCAGGTCAAGTACTTCTCCGACCCAAACCCGGCCGTCTACCTCCTCCCGCTCGAGTCGGCGTGCAACCGCTGCGTGCACATGTCCTGGTTCTGCTTCCGCAAGAGCCCGGCCGGGCCATGCCTCACGTGCCGCAACGAGAAGGACTGCCGCGCGCAGCACGAGGGCGTCGAGGTGCGCATGCTCCAGCCCGCGCAGGCGCGCATGCTCGAGAGCAAGGGGTTCGTGCTGCCTCCGCTGCCGGTGCGCGAGGGCGCCAGCGTGGCGCCACTCGCGGCGGCTGCTGGGCCATCAGCGGTGGCGGCGGCCGCGCCTCCCACCACGTCCCGCACCGCCGGAAAGGCGGCCAGCAAGACTGCGAACACCAAGCGCCGCCGCGAAGTCGTCGCGATTGATGGCGACGACGAAGAGTACCGCCCGACGCCCAAGCGCCGCACCCCGCTCCCTACGCCTAGGCGCGCGACGAGCCCGCTCAGCTCCGCGCCGCCAAGCGAAAACGAGACGGGCGCCGCCGGGCCGTCGCGCACGTCCTACACCCCCGCGGTCGAGGAATCGCTGACGAGCTCGCGGTCGACCTCGAGACTCGTCACGCCGTCTCAGGAGCTCGCGCAGGCTGCCCAGGCCACTCCGGGAGTGATGGCGCCCCAGGTGCTTGCTCACACCAACACGACCACTCCGGGAGTCATGACGTCTGCACAGGAGCGCGTGCTGGGCAACATCGCTGCGCGCCAGCCTCTCTTCGAGTCGGACGACCTGGAGGACGAGGACGAACTCCACGACGACATCGAGATGCTGCAGGAGGAGGAGGTCAAGGGCGAGCCAAAGGACGACGAGCTGCAGTGGGCCGAACCACCGCGCGTGCTTTCGCCAGCCCAGCGCCCCCACGTCCGCCACTACGGCCCACCCCAGCCCATGCCCGCGTACCCCTCCCTCCAGGCCGATCCGGCGCCTTTCGGCTGGCGCGCACACCACCCCTTGCAGCCGGCGTACCCGTATCCTGCGCAGCCCGAGACGCCGCGCTGGGAGAGCGGAGCACACGAGGCCGCTTCCTACGGCGCTGACGACGGCTATGTGCGCTACGATGACCACTACGCACGCGAAGAAGACCGATTCCGCCGCGGCGAGGGTCCGTCGCAGCCGCATGCCGGCCCATCCCAGCCGCATGCCGGCCCATCCCAGCCGCATGCCGGCCCATCCCAGTATGCCTACCCCGCGACCCGCCCCGACTCCGACGACGACGAGGACACGCCCCACTATGGCCTCCGCGCGACCCGCCGCTACTGTGACAACGACGAGGACGAGGACATCTCCCAGCCCCACGCCGGCGCCTCCCAGCCTGCGTACCGCGCGCCCGCCCACCGTCTGCACTATGGCGACGAGATCGGCCTGTTCCCCACCGTCGCTCAGCACCACCTCCTCGCGCCTCTGTCCTCCTCTGGCCGCAGCTTCTCCGCGCCGAACCCCTTGTCCTGCGGGCAGAACGGTGAGGACCACACTCACGAGACGTGGCCTGATCGCTACCAGCGCGGTACGCGCCGGCAGTAGAGCGCAGGCGCCGCACCCGCTCCCGCTCCCCTTCCAGCGATGATACCCCCTCCCCGCCACATACCCGCCACTCCTCGCGCCTGTCGTCTGTCGAAGACGCGTTAGACCTGCATACCGACACTGTATCACCATCACCGCCGCCCGAGCTCCAGGATACCCCCGCTATTGATACCCCGCCTGTCCGCCCCGCGCCCGAGCCTGTACCCAAGACAACCGCCGCTTCAAAGAAGCCCGGGCGAGCCGCTCCAAGCAAAGCCCGGGAGCTACCACCCCGAATGCATTCCTCCGGGCGCGGTACCAACATCCAAGCATCCCAATCTCCACCCCCACTACCACTGCCTCCTGTCAACTCCCTCCCCCCGCCTGGTGTAGCCAAGCCCCCTCGCCGCGCATCCTTCAACGAGCTCGCTCCGCAGCCAGCGTACGCCACCGCCACCGCGCTCGCCAAATCCGCGCTCAAGGAGGTCAAGGCAGCCAAGTCGCCGTGGCTCCAGGCGCGCGCGTACACATGGCACAGCTCGGGACAGGAGCGCAAGCTGCTCGTCAACATCTGCGCGCTGCTCCCTGCGCCGCTGCACGAGCCGTTCGTCGAGGGCGTGCGCAACGCCTGGACCTTCCGCGACAACTACCGCCCACCGGCGGCGATGCGCGCGCTCGCCGCCGCGTGGGAAGACGGCGGCGGCGTGACGTGCCTCGAGGAGTTCTTCTTCCGCGGCTTGGGTGCCGACGAGAAGACTGCCATCGGCGCCGTGCCGCACATGTGCTGGGAGCCTGGCGCCATGGTCGACCTCGCGCTGCGCTGCATGCCCAAGGACCGGCGTTTGCTCCTCCTCCGCGCGGTCGATATCACGGTTAATGAGACGCGCGCTGTTTGATTCCTCATCATAGATTTGTTGTAGTCTGATGTATAGATACCGTTGTCTTGTGGCATGACGGCAACCAGTTTACAAGCTTACAAGTGCCACAAACCCAGATGCAGCATGACGCGACCATTTCCAACGTCACCGGCCCCGACCACTTCGACTGCACCCCCATGACTTCTCAACCTATGCATTCTCCCAAGGGACGTATGTATCTCTCGGAATATTACCATTACTCGTCGCAGGCGGTCGGTCGTGTATGTGTGGGAACCGGGGATATGATTACTGGTGTGATGATATGCTGCTGCTGCTGCTGACGCTTGCTAATTTTCTGTACGACACGCACACCGCCGCCTCACACCGTCCCCTCGCGGCTGACCGCCTGCCCGTTCCACACCTCCATGCGGTGGGCGCGCACCTCGTCGTCGGCGGTGTACGGCGGCGGGATTTCGCCCTTTGCGCCCTTTGTCGGGCTGCCGGCGCCGGTGCCGGCGGGGCTGAGCTTGCCGTCGACCGAGCGGCGGCTCGACGAGCCCCAAGCGGCCGCCTCGGACGGCGAGATGGAAATCGACGGGCGCAGCTGGTCAGACACGTCGGACATGCGCGACCCGCGCCGGCTGTTCGGGTCGGGCGGGAGCGCCGTCGACTCAGGCAGGCGGTAGTCCTCGCGCAGCTTGTGGAAGACGGGCGCAAACTTGACGAGCTGGGGGTGGTTAGGCGAGTTGGCGAGTTGGACAAGCTGCTGCCACGTACCTGCTTCTCGAGCGCGTCGAGCTTGATGCACAGATCGCTGTCCCGTGTCCCGCGGGACCGCTTGTACTCTATGTACTTGTCGAGCACTGCTCTCGGATATCTGCCGTCAGTGGCGAATACACAGAAACTCACCCTCCGTCTATTGGCCCCGTATACCCTCTTAAACATCGCACCACGTCCCCGCCAGTTTTCGGTATGATCGGCAGCCCGCGCCACTGCTTCTTCTGGTGGTCCTTGTGTGGTGGCTTGACGCCAAACTGCGCACGCGCAACCTGCTGCCGCTCGTGCAGGTTGTGCGCGACGTAGCCGACCGCGCCGATGAGGAGGATCGACTCGATGATGACCATGGTGCGTGGGAGGCTGGGATGCACGGATGCACGGATGCTCGGATGCAGCACGGATGCAGGAAGGAAGAACCGGCGGGCAGTTGTCAAGAAGGCGGGGGTTATGAGTCGCCCACCGGCGACGGTGACGTAGCTGGTCGCGAGTCCAGGCTTTTTGTTGGCGGCCGCGACGCCTAATCTACCATGCATACGACGATGCTCTCGGGCCCTCCGTCGCGCGTCACAGGCCGACGTCGTCACTCTGGCCACCGGCGGCAGTCTTGCTTCCGACGATCGGCTACGCCTGCTTACTGCCGTTGCTCGGTTCCAAATTCCTGATACGACGCCGACCGAGAGCGGCCCGTGACGATCGTCTGGGGTATGTCCCGAGTATGGGTATCGCGCCTTGTAACTGCCAAGAGAGCGGGGGAGGGCTGGGGGCCCGCTTATCGCAGTCCGGAGGACTGAGATAGCAACAAACGGGCTCTGGGCGCCAAGTGGATGTGCCACACCTGTTCCATTTTCGTCTTGTTCGAAAGGTGGTTGACGAGTGGAGCGCTGTTGTCAGTGGGCCCCCGTTGCCAACGTCCATCGATCTCAGCAGCATCCCCACTCGGCAAGCATCTCGTTGTCCTCGCGTACCCTATTGTTGATTCTACGCGATGTATTTTGAGCCGATCGCGATCGCGCTCGGCGGGTAGCTGGGGTCATGTTGTCGCTTAGGGTCTTTGACTGGTCTCGTCGTTGACAGCGATGGCGGAGCAAGGGGAAGGCAGACTCGGAAGGCAGACTTCCTGTGGGTTGGCATGGTGGAGCGGCGGGAGACTGTGTAGATAGCCAAGCTGGCCTCTTCGCTGCATCGGTCACCGGGTCTGCCCCATACAGACGCGCTGGACACCTTCGTGGCATCTTGTGCATGTAGCGCTCGATGAGATAAGCCGTGTTCAGCCCACGACAGCGTCAGCCGAGGCACCAGACATCGCCACGTCACGTTTCAGATTCGTCGTGAATGGTCATAGGCACATCTACATGGCTCTTCCCACGCCAGCCTCTACGCCCTCCTGCCCACCATGCCGCTGGGCACTCCCCCATCCGCTCTCAGACCACCCTGGTGAGCTGCTCTCGTACGCCGAGTAGATCCAGTCCTCCTCCGTCGACTGGGCGGCAGTCAGTGAGGACCGCCACGGTGCCGGGGCGTCGCCGTGTCCGCTGAAACTGGCCGGCGGGGACGTAAAGTCGATGATCTCCTGCATGCGTGAATCGCGTGTCGTCTTGCGGCGGACAAGTGCGGCGTGAGCCTCGGCACAGTTTGCAGCGTCTCTGCTGTCCCCGAGTCCCATGCCTGCCAGTGCCAGACCGAGCCCCTTATGGCCGTCAGGGTAGAGGCTGTGGCGGCTCACGCTCGCGTCGAGGTCTGCTGGGTCGTGGTCCGGGTCCAGGTCGATGCCGTACTCGAGGAGGAAGTTGGCCTCGTCGCGCCACATGTCCTCGACCTCTTGGAGCGAGTAGTCATACCCGTCTTCGCTGTCGTTTGGTGGAGTGAGCACCTCTGCCGGCTTGGGCAGCCGGGGAGGAGGCGAGCTGGGCGGCGACGCGGAGATGTAGCCGAGATAACCAGCCTGCTCCGGAGGAACGGAGTCCGAGCGAGAGGGAGGGGGAGAGGCGGGGGTAGGAGTTAGTGAGACGGCAGGGAGGGCAGCCGCAGGCAGGGGTGGGGGTGAGTCGGCCAGGTACCCTAGGTACTCGGTTTCCGGACGTGGCGCGAATCGCACCTCGTGACGGACGGGTGGCGGTGATGGCACCGGAGGTGGAGTTGTTGGGGACCCTGGGGGCGAGGCAGCAAGGTAGCCGAGATACTCTGTCTCTGGGCGAGGTGGCCGCTGTGGCGGCGCACGATGGGGTGAGATCGGCGGCGTTGAGCTGAACGTCGGTGACTGGGGAAGGGTGGGCGGTGGGGATAGTGGCGGCGAGGGCTTGATCGCTGGCAGGCCAGGTGGTGGCGGGGCGGACGGACTCGCGAGCACCGTCTCTGGACGGTCGTCCGCTACAAACACCGATGAGCGGAAGTACGACAGCTCGCTGTCGTCCTCGAAGATGGTGACGCGGGAGGTCAAGCTTACAGGCGGTGCAAGTGTGGCAGGGGCGCGCCGCGGAGGTTCTGGCGCTGAAGGCGGCTCGTCGCGCTCGTCTTCTAGCACCACCTCTAGCGTTGGCGTGAAGGAGTTACGCGGCGACGGTGGGGCGGAGGATAATGAGCCATGGGGGAGGAGATTGAGGGGCGGGGGGGATGTAGAGTGCACGACCTCGGGGCTCGGTGCTGGCGCACTTGCCAAGGGAGGTGATGGCGCCTGGCGGGGTGGGGTGCTGGCCCAAGGTGGCAGCCCAAACGGCGACAGCGGCGACTGGAGTGGCGAGCTAATGGTACGCGGTGATTGCGGAGGTGAGCTCGTCTTGGTCGGGGTCGCCATCGGGGTCACCGGCTGAAAGCCAATTTCCCCGCTCTTACGCTTCTCTGGCGCGAACGGCGACATGGGCGGCAAGGGTGGCAGCAGAGGTGCGGGGGGCGGAGCGCGCGGCCCGCCAGGATGCAGGAAGCCGTCGAGCCCCTGGGTCGCCGGCACCGGCGTCGGCGCCCAGAGGAGGGGCCTGTCTCCCCCTTCGGCGAGCGGTGACGAAGGCAGCGAGCCGGACGGGCGGCGGAAGTCGGCGCTCGACGACGTGCTCCCGCGGCGGTCGTCGGCCTCAGCGCGCGGGCGCTCGGGGTCGCGCCCGCCCGCCTCCAGGCCCGAGCGCGAGTCCATGCTCCCCCGCCTGCTGGCCGGCGAGGCCGTGCGGAAGCTCTTGAAGCTCGGCGACGGGGACGGGAGGCCGGCGCGTGCGAAGGTAGGCGACGGCGCCGAGGACTGGGACCACGCGCGGGGCGCCGGCGAGGCCGTGCGCGACAGCGGGAGCGGGACGCCGGTCGCGCTCCGCGGGCTCGGCAGCGTCGGCAGCGTCGCGGGGTTGTACCCCCGCGGAGAGGTTGCCTGCGGCTGTGGTCGCGGAGGCGCGATCGACACGGGCGGGTACACCATGTCCTTGAGGACACGCGACGGGCCGAGGGCGTGCGCGAAGCGGACTGTCGCGAAGGCGGCGGAGAACTCGGGGCACTGGGGTCAGCTCGGTTTTGGCGCGGCGGCAGCGTACCTCCTCCTCGAGGTCGTGCAGCTTCGAGTTGACGTCCTCGATCGATCTGCCTTTGGTCTTCTTGGACTCGACGTAGGACGTGATCACGGACACGGGGTATCTGGTGTGAGCTTGGTGGGACGAAGCAAAGCTCACTCGGACATCTGCGGCCCCTCGTACGCCTTGAGCATGGCGTAGGCTTTGTGGAACGTCCTGACGGGCTTGGGGAGCTTCTTGACGGCGGCAGAGCGCTTGTAGTGCTCTGGGCTGGGGTTCCAGTACGGGTACGGGCCAGCCTGCTGGGGCGGAGCGGCCAGCGACGTAAAGGGCACGGCGTCCTTCTTGCCCATGGTGTTGTCGGGTTGTCGAGCTGAGCTGTTTGCTACGAGTGGCAGATCATGGTGTGTCGCTGCAGCACGAGGCAGCGCACACGATGGTGAGAGCGAGTTGCAGAAGTTGTAGATGCG
Source organism: Vanrija sp. TS_01 (assembly GCA_026725045.1). Lineage (NCBI taxonomy): Eukaryota > Fungi > Basidiomycota > Tremellomycetes > Trichosporonales > Trichosporonaceae > Vanrija > Vanrija sp. TS_01. The sequence goes on along the minus strand of JAPKIE010000001.1, from coordinate 359,383 downwards.
ATGGCGAGTTGGTGCGGTGCAGTGGTGGTCGGGTGGTCAGAAGGATTCGAGTGCACGGATCAGACGGCCCGAGTTAGGTGTAAGTGGGCAAAACGCCACACTGCGTGCACTGCAGCCAACAGTGGCCTCCCACAAAATGTCCATTGGAACTGTACAACACAATGCAATGCATCAATTAGTTGGGCGGAATAACACACCGGGTCATACCCCACAGCTTGACTACCACTGGCTCCGGGCTCGATTGGTCTGCCGACGACGACAACGAAACGACGACGAAGGCGGCGGCGGCGGCGGCACGGCGCTTCCGTCGCCGAGCTTGGGCCGGCCGTCGCGCGCGGGAACGAGCGCCTGCGCCGCATGCGACCGCCTCCACCACGAGTGCGGGGGATCTGGCACAACGGGCTCGGCCAACGGTGATGCAGTCTTCAACCTCGCCAAGCGGTGGATATTGCGCGCCTCTGCAAACTCGCGCGGGTAGCCTGGCAGCTGGGTTGTCAGAGAGTCCCGCGAAAATGACCCCCACCTGCGCCTCGAGGCATCGCAGCCCGCGCGCAATGTCGTCGTCGGCGTATCCCCACTCGAGCTGGTGCAGCACCAGCGCGCGGATGACAGGGAGTGCTATCCTGGGCGGTCAGCACAGCCTGGGGGCAGGCGTGCGGGGCACTTACTCGCGCGGAGGCTGTGGCTCGCCGTCGACGGGCTTGAGGATGCTCAGCACGTCCTGGGCCGAGTAGATGGCCAGGGTGGTGCTGCGGCGTGGCCGGGCCGCGGTGGCGGGGGTCGGTGAGGGCACATTCACTGGCATGGGAGAGTGGACAGTGTTGAGGTTAAGATGCGTCCTCGAGAAGCCTTTTGCAGCAGAAGACGAGGCGGCGGCGAGAAGGATGGAGCTGCTGCTGCTGCCCGCCTCATCGCCTCGGCGCCGTTTGGGTGGCGAACTGGCGCGCCGGCAGGCATTCGTGGTGGCCGAGGCACCACTTGCACGCCGCTCGTACTGTTTCATACTGTGTACACTCGTTCGGCCGCGGGCAGATTGTGCGGCGCTTCGTACTCCATCTATTGCTATCATCGGTACAACGTTGGGGTCTCTGGGGGTCTGTCTCCCTGCCTCGTGTCGTCTCGTCGCCACAGTCGTCATACAGTCGTAACCGCCCACCCTCCTCCCCCCCTCCCCCACAAACACACAGGATCTATGATACAATACACCACCCCACCCCTTGCAGGCCACTGCGGCCGCGTCTCGCTCCAACAGTTACAACAACGGCGCGCGCTCGTCAAACGGGGTGTACGGCGGCGGGGGCTCGCAGCCCTTGATCTGCCGGCTCATCTTGGTCGCAGCGTTCATGAGCTCGCGATCGAACCGGTGTTCGGCGGGGGGCGGCCACGGGGTTGGCACCACGGTCGACGGCCCCAGCGCGGTGAAGTAGCGCACGAGGTTGAATGCCGCAGAGTAGAGCGGGAACTGCGGGGTTGGTGGTCAGCCAATGCGGCACAAGCACTGCGCACTACGCACCTCGCGCTCCAGAATCTCGAGCTTGCTCGAGATGGCCTCCGTCTGGCGCCCACGCGCAATCTTGTTGACGACGTAAGCCCGTATGACGGACACTGGGAATCTGGGCCATGAGCCACGACGCCGAGCAAGCAGCTACTCACTCGTGGACCGGCCGACCAGAGTAGACGCGCAGGCATACCCGGACGTGTCGTGCTGAGCGTACGAACAGCCCATCGCTGCTCTCATCGCGCTTGACGCTGTTTCCGCGCCGTCTGAGTCGCGGCCGGCGCGTAGGGGGGTGCGCCGTGATAAGCTCGAACCCGTCGGAAAGCCACTCGCTGCCCGGTCGGTCGGGGTGTTGCCGGTCGGGGTGGTCTGGCAGCGGCCCGACGGACATGTCTGTGCTGCTTCGGAAGATCATGACGGGGGAGATGGTGGTGCGCGATGCATGCTCGCCGGTCGCCTATATGTCTGAAGGGGGGTGGATGCGTCGATGTGTCGCCAAGTGGTGCGGACACGGCGACGGGGACGACAGTGTCGTGGACCATGCCACAAGTCGACGATGGCTGTGAGGCATGCATACAGTGGGCGACGGTGATCGCCTTCGTCTCTATCCACTATGCAAGTATGTAGCAACAATCCGCTGTCCAAACCCCCCGTTTCTCGATCCACGCACGCTCGCCAATCTCTCCTACCCCGTCTTCCGCACCCGTGACGTTTTCAGAGTCACACGCCAGCCACACGTCGTCGCGGTTGTCGTCGCCGCCTTCTCACAAGAAGGCAGTCGCAGGCCGCGGCCCGATCGTCACCAGTGGCCGAAGGATGATATCGTCGGTAGTGTACGCCCGCTCGCCACCCTCGAGCGTTGGCGAGCGCGGAAAGTCAAACAGGCCGTCGAAGGACAGATCGGTCAGGCGCACACTGAGCTGCGGGGGGTAGCTTCCGCCCACGGGCGTCGATACGGGCGTCGTCGTGCCGGGCTCGCGCAGGGACAGCGAGCGCGTCGATGGCGTCGTCCCGCCGATACTGATGTTGATCGACATGCCAAAGGCATCGTCGCCGGCCGTGCGCGCTGTCTCAGTGGTTGGCGTCGCGTCGAGCGAGTGTGTCGTCGGGTAGAAGAGCATGTCGCCGGTGTGCGGAGTTGACGAGGCGGGAGATGCGGCATGTGGCGATGCCAGCGACGAGGACACTCTGCTCCGGGTTACGACTGTGGGTCTCGACAGCGGGGGCGGGGAAAGCCGTGGGGGAAGCGGCGACGGACACCGGGCCACGCCGCTATGGAACTCGCTTGCTGGCGAGCGCGGGAGATGGAGGCTCGAGAAGCCGCCGGAGCGGTTGGCCCCCGCCGCGCCGGCGGCCTTGAGGGCTGAGAGGCTCCGTGTGCGGGGCCTGAGCGCGCCGAACAGTGCGGCGGTGATGGCGCTGCGGCGTGACGGCGGGCGGATGGCGACGAGGTTCATCGTCACACGCGCGGCGTCGACTATGTCGTGATCAAGGTGGGCGAGGTCGGGCGGCCACGCGGGGCTAGCCTCGAGGGCGCCCGCGCCGAGGTTGTTCAAGTAGCGCACGAGGAGAAAGGCGGTGGCGAACTGGGGCAGCTGGGCCTCGAGCGCCGCAAGCTTGCAGCTTATCTCGGCCGGCGTGCGGCCCTTGAGCAGCTTGCGCTCGACGTACGCGCGGATCACGGCCACCGGGTATCTGACAGCAGCGTCAGCTTTGCGCGTGGCAGCGGGCAGGCGCACCTCGAGACCACTTCGCCGGGGTACAGCCGGAGCGTGGTGACTGCGTCTTTCGAGGTGCGGATGGCCTTGGACGGGAACGCGAGCGACGCGCTGGACGCAAAGCGCATGGCGGTGATTGGCGGCGGGGGCTGCGGCTGGATCCAGGAGCGGAACGAGCCCACTGAGCGGGCGGAAGGGCGGCGGGCGAGGCGCCGCGGCGGCGGTAGGCGCAGGTCGGAGGCGCCGAAGGGCGAGGGCGACGGCGGCGCGAGGGATGCGCTTGCGGCGGTTGTGAAGCCCCCAACGGTGGATACGAGCATCGTGGCGCCGGTGGCGCGTGATCAGGTGTTGTGGACAAGGCATGGCATGAGAAGAGACACAGAGAAGCATGCCGCGGCCGGCACAGCCAGGACGGCACGACACGGCGCGCGGGCCCGTTGTTGACGGGGACTCGCGCACTGCTGTGCCGTGCTCGCCGTGCGCACTGACGCGCGGGTGGCTGTGCTGGGCTGTGCGCTGTTGGCATACTGGGTCGTGTGCAGAGAGTGTCTATCTATTGGGTTTGTGGTGGTGCCACATGCTACTCGCCCAACGAGTTGGCCGGCAGGAGCGGCAGGAACGACCGCGGGCGCGGGGTGAGCGGCGGCTTGGCGAGCGGCTTGGGCTCGGCGGCCAGCGGTGCGGGCACCGGCTGCACCAGCGTGTCGGAGGATGTCGACGGCGGCGGGATGTACGCTGCTGTTTCTCCTCTGGGGGCTCTGCTGTCTGTGGTGCGGGTGGCTCCAGCGACGGCGGCGCCGCCACCACGCCGCCGGTCGCCACGACCCCTCGCCTGGCCCGTGAAGACCGCCTCGCGGGGCTCAGCCAAGCGCCGTCCGCCGGCCCCCACTCCACCCGCACCTGTCCCCACCCCCCAGTCTCCCCCCTTGCTCCGGTGCACATGCGTCGAGAGGCGGCTGGCGGCCGCGACGGCCGCCTGCGCGCGCGCCGAGTCGTCAAACACGGGCGGAAAGTCCATGTCAATAACGTGCGAGGGCCCGAGGCCCTTGAAGAACCTGACCGCGGCAAAGGACCGGGCGAACTGCGGCAGCTGGCGCTGTTAGTCGGACGGACAAATGGTCGCCACCCACCTCCGACTCGAGAATCTCCGGCTTGCGAGCAATGTCGGGCGCCTTGCGCCCACGCACCAGCTTGTGGTCGACATAGGAGCGGATCACGGACACGGGATACCTGGTGGGGTGTGAGCTAGTCGCGCGCGCCGCCCGCCACTCACTCGGCGAACACGGGCCCGCGGTACAGGCGGAGGCAGAGGGCCGCGTCGGACGCTGTGCGCACGATGCGGGGGGCGAGGCGGGAGGCCAGCGGGTCCATGTCGTCCTGGCTGAGTCGAGGGGACGGCGGCAGCGGGTCGGGGTCGGGCGGAGGTACGGCGATCGCGCGGCGGCGGAACGACGCCTGCGTGCGTGCCCACGCGGCCGACAGCGTGGTGGTCGCGTACGACGCGGTGGCGACCGCCAGTGCAGTGCCTGTGAACATGCCGGTCGCCGCGGTGGAGAGGTACTCCCAGTCGAAGAGAGCCAGGATGGTGGCGAGAGGGGTCGGGAGGTTGAGGCGGTCGAGGACGGGCAGCGCGGCGAGCAGGATGCGAAGCGTCGAGATGTGCGCCAGCTGCGTCAGGAAGTGGGCTGACTCGAGGGAGAGGGAAGCAGCGTGCGGTGGGGGCATGGTGTGAAGAAGAAGACAGACGAGGAGGTGAGCGCGGTGGGTTGCAGATGCAGCACACACGAGATCGGGCGGCCGTGCTCGTGCTCCCCCACAGTTCAGTGCGGGGAGCGCGAGGCGACACACACGACAGATGCATACACACACACTACAACGCGGCATTGTACGAGTCACGCAGGAGCGGCTCGGAGCGCCGCCGCCGCACAGCAAGGAACTCGGAGTAGCGCAGCGCGTCCGCGGGCGAGTAGGCCGGCGGCGCGTCGACCTCCATTTCTACCTGGTACGCGTAGTACTGGCGCGGGGGGGCGGGCGCAGCGAGCGCCACGGCGGTCGCCTGGGCTGCCCACTCGTTGCCACGTTCTCGCTCCCTCTCTCTGTCCCAGCGGGGCGACTCGATAAGCCGCTCAGGCTCCTGGCGGAAGCCGAAGCCGCCGACACGCGGCGTCGTCGGGCTCGCGGGCGCCGAGTGGCTCGGTGTCGCCAGCGGCGTCCCCCACGGCGTGATTCCCGGTGTGAACGGCAGTGGGAGCGGCCTGAGGCGCGGCGAGCCGGGGATAGCGATGGGCAGGGGCGCTGAAGGACGCCGTGCGCGGCCGGTGTTGGCCGGCGCCACTTCGGCGCCGGGGAAGAGCACGCTCGCCCGGGCCTGCGGGAGCGCGAGGCGCTGCGGCGTCGGGGTCGCGAGGACCTCCTGCAGCGCCTGGTGGTCCGCCCACGGGGGCTGGCGTGCGCCGGGGATGAGGTGCGCGCTCTGGCTGCGCGAGTGGGCGAACGGGCGTGGCGGGGGGAAGAGCGAATGTAGCGCGAAGGTCTGCTGCACGGGCGACGGGCGTGCCGAGGGCGCCGGCGTGCGGTTGAAGCCGTGGTCGAGGCCGAGGAGGCGGGGCTTGAGCTCGAACGAGGCTGAGGACGTGCGGCTGCGCGGCGGGGCGAGGGACAGCGATGCGATGGACGAGGTGCGCGAGCGGGGCGGCGGGGGCGCGAACGACGCGACGGACGAGGTACGGCTACGCGGCGGGAGGGGCAGTGGCGCCTGGAACGACGCGGCCGACGACGTGCGCCCCCGCTCCCGCTCACGCTCCGCCGACCGCCGCGCGTCGCCGCCCTTCCGCTCGCTGCCGGGGAAGGTCATGATCCGCGCCACGTCCAGCAGGGGGTCCGCGTCGTCCAGCGCCGGCGGCCACTCGGAGTCGAGCACGCCGCTCGGGCCCAGCCCGCGGAAATACCGCACCGTGTTGAACGCACGCGCGTACTCTGGCACCTGGGGTAGGTCAGCGTCGCCTGGTACAGCCGCGTACCTCGGCCTCGATGTTGTCGAGCTTGAGGCTGATCTCGCCTGGCTTGCGGCCGCGCACAATCTTCTGATCGACATAGGAGCGTATCACGCGCAGAGGGTACCTGGGTGTGAGCGGGCGACATGACAGCCAGCCAGCCAGCCGCGACGGAGCCAAGGCGACGCCCGGCCGTGTCCCATCAAACTCCACTCACTCGGCATACCGGGGGCCGCGGTACATCTGCAGCGCAGTGACGGCGTCTGCGGCCGTCTTGGCGACGCGGTGGGTCCACTCGCACTCGTCGTCGTCATCGCGGTCGAGCTGCGGGAGCGTGTTGGACGGGCCGGCAAACGCGGGGTGGTGCGGCGCGTGTGGGTGCGCGTGCGGGTGGGGGTGCGGCGTGCCGAGACCGAGCGCGCCGAGCATGCTGAGCGAGCGCGGAGATACGGCTGGCTGACTGACGAGAGTGAAAGGAAGCTGGCTGCTGGGAGAAGGAGTCGACGCTGGGCGGGTGAGTGGGCGCTGTGGTGGGTGCATGGGCCGCCGGGGGCGAGAGGCAGCAAGGCAGGCAGGCGGCCACGGCGGTGCCACCGTGCCACTCGGCGCCACCCACGCGCATCGACTCGACGCCGGCACCCCCCGCCTGCAGTGCTGCATGCAGCAGCGACCGAACAATGCCCCGCAATACGCCCACAACGGGGAGGAGACGATACACGAAACGCGACAATGCGTGCTGCTTCTCCTGGATGGCTCCTCGCACAACGCGTCGCAGAGCGCGAGTGAGGCAATGCGAGCCAACGCCGCGGCCCGCTCGCCCGCTCGCACCAGACAAAGGTATAACGCGGCTCACACCCCCCTCACCCGCCACCACTCACCCCACTCACCCCACTCACCCCCACCCTCTCCATGGGCTACGCGCTCTACACGACCACCTACCGCAACCCCAGTCTCCGCAGCCGCGCCCGCACGCCGTCGCTCACCGCCGCGTCCTACCGCCGCCGGGCGAGTGCCGCCGCCGCCGCCGCCGAAAGCAAAATGGGCTGGGCGGCGGCCGCGCTCGACGCCCTGCGCGCCAGCTACGCCGAGAGCGTGTACCCGTTCCTCGGGGCCGACGAGCGCACCGCCTTCCTCGTGCCGCCGGCACGCGCAGGCGACTTCTTGCTTCCGCAGGCGCGCGTCCCGTCCTTCATCAAGACGCGGAAAGACGCGCTGCGCTGCCTCCGCGCCTTCACCGGGCCCAAGTTCCATGCGTGGGTCGCGTGCTGAGACGAGCTGATGCCAGGTACCCCGCGCTCGTGGTCCTAGCGTATGTCGACGTCAAGATCCGCGCGGGCAAGAGCAAGGCTGGGGTGCCCGCCAAGCTGGAGCGCATCGAGATCGAGGTGGGGGATAGAAACACGCGTCGGCCCCACTGACTTACGCTTCAGCTGCCATCCTTCTGGCGCGTCTACGGCATGGTACGCGACCTCCGCCGCCTCGGCCCGAGCAGCAAGCTCGACGTGGCCTGGCCTCCAGTGTACAATGAGCACTCGGAGGCCGCGGACGCCGCGCGCGAGTTCCACCCGCCGTCGCGGCGCCACCCCAGCATCAGGCGACGCGAATACATGTGGTGGGAGACGAGGGAGGGGTGGGAGGTTGTGTGATGGTGTGGTTGGATGATGCGTGGCTCGCCGGGCGTGCGACGCAGTTGTAAGTAACCAGGTAACGACGCGACACGACAATCTTGAGTCTGCTTTGACGCGCTTCGACGCGCCCGCCGCGCATCAGCCGATCAGTGTGCATCCACACGGGGCGCAAAATGATGCGCGTCGTGTTATGCGTGTTAGTGTTACGCATTGCTGCGCACCCGTCGTCGACACCGTCAGCGTTCGTTGCAGAAGGCGTTGGACAACTTGCACTGCATCGATACAGCCCAAAAAGCAGATGCTGTTAGGTCCGACTGGGATTCGAACCCAGGTAGTTCGGAGTCGAATTCCTTCAAAACCGAAAGTCGTAACCGGCTGGACCATCGGACCGAGCACGCCGCTTAAGCCCCGAAGTAGTTTTATGCTTCCAGCCCTGCACCCCTGACGCCGCGGCAGATCCCTCCCCACCTTCTTCCCACACAGACTCGCACACACAATGCAGAAGACTAGTCAAACGGCGCGAGGATGGCGCGTGCCCAGCGGCTCATGTGCCGGCGCTCACTGGTCGCCTCCCACCGCTCGCGGTCGAGGGAGCTGTACGCCGGCGGCGGCACGAGGTCGACGACCACGCGCCGCTCGGGCGCGATGAGCGACGCAGAGCGCGCGTGCGCCGGCGCGCTGGCGAGCGGGAACGTGATGGTTGCTGCGCGTCGGTGGCCGTGGCGCGGGGGCGCGGGCTCGGTGCGTGGCTGCGGCGCGGGGCGGACGCACGCCGGCGACACGGGCGACGGCGGCGCGCCGGCCTCGTCGGGCGACGTGGAGCGCAGCGCGGCAGCGAAGGTCATGGTGGCGGTTGGGCGCCGTCCCAGGCTTTGGCTGCGGCGCCGTGCCCCGCGTGTGGGCGTGGCCGCGTCCGCCGCGCGGCTGGGGCTCGGCGTCGCCAGCGATACGGGCGACTCCGGCTCGTCGGCGCGAACCCGCACGCCGAGGTGCAGCACCGGCGCGGCGGCGCTCACTGTCCGAGCCGAGTCGATCGCGGCCGTGTCTGCAAACGACGGGACGGAGCCCGGCAGCACCGGCGGCCACGCCATCGGGAGCACATGGCTTGGGCCAAAGCCGCGGAAGTACCGGACGGTCGCGAACGCGCGCGCGTAGCGCGGGTGCTGTTGCATGAGCGGATCGATCGGCGCTTGTCCCAAGCCCGCGCAACCCACGCCCGCCTCGAGCGACTCGAGCTTGCGTAAGATGTCGCCCATCTTGCGCCCCTTGATGATCTTGTGGTCGACATACGAGCGGATCACAGATACGGGGTATCTGATTTCAGCTGACTCCCTGTCGGCCCACTCACTCCGCAAACGGCTCGCCGGCATACAGCAGCAAACACACATTCACGTCCTGCGCCTTGCGCACGACAGTGGGCAGGTGCGGCAGGACGCGCGGGTCGATGTCGTACTCGTACTCGCGCCGGTACTGCTGTATCGCCGTCGCGTTGGCGGCCAGGCTCGAGATGGCGACGGCCATGGCCGCGCCGGCCGCCGCCGAGGTCAGCGCGACGGTCGAGAGCATTGGTGTGGTCGACAGGTGGGTCGCGGTGAGCGCAGAAGGCAGGGGTGGGGGGAGGGGAGGGGTCGAGCACGCGGCGGCTCTTGCGCCGGTGTGGCAGATGTTTGTGCTGCCACTCGCGACGGCGACCGTCTCGCTCGGCACACAGAGGCCGCTACTCGCTGCTCTGTGCCGTCTCACCCCTCATGTCCTTGCCCCTCCCCGCTGCTGCCTCTGTCGCTGCTTGTGGCATTGTCTGGACTGAAATAGCCGCTGGGTGGCAACTTTTGTGGGGCTCCATTCTGCGACGATGACGCGCACTGACCAGCACCGCATTTTCAAGATTCCACCATACTTTTAATCGCGACTCTGCACACGCCTCGTCATCGACTCTTGTCTCTCTGTCTATCTCTTACTCTCGCTCTCTCGCTCTGGAACACGCCCTTGACCACGCTCTCCACACTCACAGCGTTGCCCATCGACCCAAGTCACCTCTAGACTACCGCGTCCCTGTCGACATCACCCACGTCACCCCCCCATCCCTCTCCAGCGCATCCCTCCCCGGCGCCTCCCCCCTGGACCTCACCTCCTTCTCAGCGGCAGTACACTCACAACCACTCCATGGTCCTCATCGAGGCTCTCATTATCGCTGCAGCGGCGGGCTACGTCGCGAAAAAGTCCGGAAAGGGCGGCGACAATGAAAAGTACGGTGTCCAGCCACCCAAAGGCAAGGGCATGATGCGCACCAAGGATGTGCCGCTCGTGCCGAAGCGCGCGCACGACGTGCATCGCTGCTTGAAGGCGTACAAGGGGCCTATACCTGGCGAGTGAGTGGTGGTCTGGGAACGCTCCCACAACCGCACTGTGCTGCCGACAGGCAAAGCAGACCCTGGTGGCGCACCGCAGCACCGCAAAGTGCTAACGACCCAGATACCCCACCCAAGTGCTGCGCATGTATGTCTCGTACAAGCTCGCACACGGCACAGAGGCAGCAGACATCCCCCACAAGATTGAGAAGCTGGAACACGAGGTAGGTCGCTCATCCTGATGCATGCTCACCCGCAGTTCCCAAAGTACGCCCCATGCTTTGCGATTGTCCGCTTCGAGCTGGGTCTGGGCCCGTCCCAGGTGATCCCTATGAACTGGCCACCACCAGGTGCCCACCCACCGCCACCCATGTCGTCACTCCCGCCGCCGCCGGTATCCTCACTCCCTCCTCCGCCGATAGGTGTCCAGGAAAAGGAGGCCAAGTCGTCCATGAACCAGCCCTACCACGAGCCGCGAAGGAGATCCGGTTTTGGGGGATACCAGCCGGAGCCGACACGCCGGCCAGATGACGCGCTCACTCAGCGCGGGAGCTCAGACTACCAGACCAACCCCTTCCTGGACAGCCGGTCCGAGAAGTCGACATACAACCCGGGTTACCTGTCGCCTGCCGGGACTGGGGCACCGCCGCCGCCGTTACCAGTGCGGAGGGGCACGGCGGGTTCAGGCCCGATGATGCCCAACGGCACAGGTCCAACGTCGCCCAACGCGTACCGCGCTCCTCCTCCACCGCTCCCGCCGCGCTCTCCCACGCTTAATGTGGATCACATGCCAGTTCCGGGGGAGTTGGTCGATGCACCACCGCCCTACTCGCGCAACGAACAGTTCCAGAGCGACCGGGCCGATGGAGGCCGTGGTGGTGAAATCTAATAGACGTGGATAGACTGGCTGGACTGCAGCCTTGTGAGCAAAGCATAGAGACGCTTGGGTTCCAGACGCAATCAACACACGCACCATAAGCATAATAGTTGTCTATGAGATATAGCCCATGATTGTTGTTGGTGCAGGACGTTGTGCTATCGAGGGTCTCGCCATGGCGCCGCGTGGCGTCATACTGGTGCGTACAGTGTGTCAGTCGAGATCCGTCGCCTGGCGCTATCATCACGGCGACTGACAACGGGCGAGCGACATGGAAGCTGTGTAATGCATCGCTATCGTCTTGGAACAGATCGATGCTCCAGATGCTCAACGACAACGACAACAACGACAACGACGACGAAGCAATGACAAGTACAATGACTCACTAACTGGCAGTGCTCGTCGTGTCGCATTGCCATGTCCGCACTGGCCTCGTCGTCGTCGACCGCCGCCGCCGCCGCCCCCTCTGCGTACTCTGCCATTCTTCTTCTTATACTTCCTCCCCAGCTCGGACAACACGGCTGCCCTTCTCGCCATCACATTCCACTCCCCGTCCGCCGCGCACCGGTAGGATGACACCACACGGCGCGCAAGCGCCTGCCCCCCCACGGCCGCCATCCGAGCGGGGGGCGCATGCGCCGCCGCAGCCGTCGTTTGCCTCGCCCCCGCCGTCGAACCATGCGGTCAAGACGCTGCTGACCACCAGCTCGCTCAACTTCCGGCGCCGCATCCTCCGGCAGTACTCGGTCGCCCCGCCGCCAGAGTACTTTGCCCCCGAGCACCTCGCCTGGCTGCCGCATTTCTCGCGCGACCTCGCCGACCTGGTGCTCTGCCTCGAGGGGTTCACTGGGCCGAGCGATGCAGCGTGAGTTACCCTGCCGTGTGAAGCCTGGCTGATCACACACAGGTATCTCGAGTCTGCGATCCGGAGCTACATCCAGTGGGCGGCGTTCGTCAAGAAGATCCAGGTCAGCTCGCTCGAGCTGGCCGAAGAACTCGCCTTCATCCGCCGCCTGGTATGTGGCAGCAGCCGGCTGGGCAAGCTGACGCCAGTTTCCGCGGTTCACAAAGGCCGTTGACGCCGTAGCGCGCGACCAGGAGATTACGCTGCCCCCACCTGTGCCCGAGACGATCGAGTCGCTGCTCGACCTCCCGCAGCTCGAGGACGCCGTGGCGCTCCGGCTCCCCTGGCGCGGGGCGACGCCTTCAAGTCCCAGGCTTGAGCCGGTGCCGCCGCCGCCTACTCCAAGGACAGACAACACGCCGCCGGTGACCCCGGCCGACTCGACGTTCTCGTCGCCCACTTCGCGTTCGTTTGAGGCGCGCCCGGTAACGCCCCAGCGACAGGAGCGCCCCCCAAACCCGCAGAGGCCGTATCACCCCCTGCCGCAGCTGCCCACCACGACCAGCCCGCGTGCACTCCCACCCCACCCGCCGCTCGTGGTGCCCGACAGCTCATGGTCGCTGCCGCCACCGCTTAGCCCGAACCCCACGAGCCCGAAGCATGGTGATACACGTAGCCCCCGACTGGCGCAGAGGGCGCTGACACCGAGTCCGAGGCTATCCCAGCCGCCTGTCCTGGCGCCAAACCCACCGCCGCCTCAGCAGCCAACGCAAGCACCTAACCCCAGGCCGTCGCAGCAAGCAGCGACGCCGAATCCGTACGGAACGCAGAGCGTACCTGGACTCAACCCACCTGCGCTCCGCCACCAACTCTCAAACACGACAATCACCCAGCCGCAAATCGCACTGTCTTTCCCGACCCCCAACACCAAGCAGCCCCAGCTCCAGCAGAAGTCCTCGCAGCATTTCAGAGTCGCCGAGCTCGCACATCAGCTCGCACCACCCGCCGCCCAGTGCGCCGATGAGAAGCCTCCCACACCACCACCAAAGAACAAGCAGCGGTCTGGGGCTGATAGTGAGCCTCGACCGCACCATGGCCAGGGACCATACCCGTCATCTCAGTTCTACAACCCCGAGGCTGGCCCTCCACAGCCATCCAACGGCGGCACCTCTTCCACCGCACGTCCCATCAGGCCGCAGCCAACCGTAATCACCCACCCGAACCAAAGGGAGCAGGATAGGCGCCAGCCGTACCGTCCTCCCAGGTTGGTCATCCCGTCACCTCTGGGCCCTGTCCACGCCGATAACAGCGGCTGGAAGAGCAATAACAACGGGAGCAGCTGGGGGGGAAGTGGCGGATCGGACAGCGGGTGGGGTAGCAGTGTACCCATCGCCTCAAGCATCGTCCCGACGCCGGTCACGGCCCGCAAGCCTCTCAGCCCCAATCCATCGCCGCCGCGCCCAAGTTCCGACTACGAGACGATACGGATGCGAGGAAACGTCAACCCCGAACTGCTAGTTGACCGGCCGCTGTCCCACCCGTCGAGCTTACAGCGGCGCGGAGCGCAGCACCAGGGAGGCGTTGTGGCGCGTCGGCCGTCCACCAAACCGAAGCGTACTCTCTCTGTCCGGCGGGGCGGAAGCCGTCCGAGCCCATCGAATATGTCAACAGGTGCGGCCACACCACTCGCGACTTATCCTGCCCGACACCCCCATCGACGCACGACGGCGGAAAGCACCAGCTCCGAGTTCACAAGCCAGTTGACACGTGCGACATTCCCCCCCACCGGACACGGCAGGCAGGAGATCATGACGGACGGCCCGGTGCAAGGATACTCGGAGTTTGGCGCTATGTGGGACTCGAGGCGCCAGGAGGAGCCCGGGCCCCGTCAGCGATCATTCTATGAGAACAACGGGGCGAACCCGTCTCGGAGCGACCGCGCGCGGGAGCCTTCGTGGGTGTCCAACGACTCTGAGGAGGAGCTCCGCCCGCAGGTCCGCCCGCGCCCCGAGTCTCCATACTCGCCAGTTAACCGGCCGCTTCCTCCGCACACCCCCTCCTCGCTGCCATGGGACAGGCCGAAGCGACCTACCTCCGCTGCATCATGGGTGACGGTCGACTCTGTTGCCTCTGGCGCTGCGAGCCGCTCGCCTCCACCAGTTGGCGGTCGCGGGCCTGAACCGTGGCGCGACCACACCCATAATTCAAGCCAGGACTGGATACCCCAGCCGCAGCGCGCGCGCCCCGTCTCACGCCAATCAATGGACCAGGTTCCCATTGCGCAGGCGCCTACATCTGTCAGAAGAGAGTCCGAGCCCGCGGCTACTCCCATGGCCTTTGGCTTCCAGCAGCAGCTCCTGCGCCGTGAGGAGACGGGCAACAGACTCAGACGTGACCGGTCTGTCGACAGCACGCTCTCCCTCTCTCCCCCGCCACCACCTTACGGATCATGACGACCTTGACGAGCCATTTGTACTCTACCACATATGCACATATCACCTGACTCATGTAACAGACTATACACTATACACACTATGGATACAGTTTACGCAAAAATGCTCGGGGGCCAGTTCATCTGCAGCACGGGGGACGGGCCGAGGTAGTACACGTAGCGGACGATGGCGAACGCCTGCACGAAGTCTGGGAGCTGGGCAGGGTCATCAGTCCGCTCAGTTCGTCAGGCGAAGATGGAGCTGACCCACCTGCCTCTCCAAGTACGTCAATCTGTCGCCCCACTCCTGCCAGGCGCCGCCCTCGCGGTGCGCCAGCCACTGCAGATGTGTCGAGAACACGGTGGCCGGGAACCTGGGGTCAGCTGGCGCCCTCCGGCGGCGCACGCACTGGCTCTCCACCGGCCCCTCGTACGCGTTCAGGCAGTCGACCACGTCCTCGGGCGTGCGGAGCACGAGCGGCTCGCCGACGCGGTAGCGGTAGTCTGCGTCCTCGCGCACAGGGTAGCACGAGAAGAAGGTGTCGCGCTGGGACGGGCGGAAGCGCGGCGGCCAGTCCATCTTGAGCACCGAGGACTGGGGCAGGCCGTGCACGTAGCGCACGATCATGAACGCGTCGGCGTAGTCTGGCGCCTGGGGTAGGGTGGGTGTTGGCGCGGCGGTCAGCGGCTGAGTACTGGGCTTACCTGTGACTCGAGGACCTCGAACTTGGCCGAGAGGTCGCGCCAGCGCGTGCCGTTCCTGTGGATCTCGTAGTCGGCGTACGTGCGCAGCACCATGACGGGGTACCTTGGCGTCAGTGGCGGGAGGGGTCCAACTCACTGGTCGTCTCGCATGCCCGTGAATGCTTCGAGACAGCGCAGCACGGCCTCGGGGGTGTGCAGCATCGGAGGAGGCTGCTTCTCGAACAGCTTGTCGACGAAGCCGACGGGCGTGGTGACGGCGAAGAAGTTCTCCGCGGCGCGCACCACGACCTCGTCGCCGACTTGGCTGCCTGATGTCGACTTCGAGTGCGATGAGTACGGAGGCCAGTCGAAGGCGAGGATCGCAGACGGGCCGATGTAGCGCACGAAGCGGACCTGGGCGAACGCCGCTGCATACTCTGGCAGCTGGTCCGTCAGCGGTACGCCAGTGTCCTGTCCAACCTGGCGCTCCAGTGTCTCAAGCATCCCGTTCCACTCGCTCCACGGGGCCAGGTTACGGTGGATCTCGTACTCCAAGTACACGGCGATCACAGCCACGGGGTATCTGCGTCCTCAGCTCCGCAGCAAGCGCCAACGTACTGTGTGTTGGTGCCGCGGTACGCCTTGAGCAGCGCCACGACGTCCTCCGGCGTGCGGATCACCGGTGGGTCCCCACTCGGTCCGCCGGCGGGCGGGTTCACCCTGTAGAACAGGTCCGGCTGGGCGGCGACGGGCACGGGGGTGGCGTACACGGCCGCCTCGCGCACCGGGTCGGACGGCTTCGAGAGCGTGCCTGCGATCGACTTAGGGCGCGGGGCAGGCGAAGATGAGTAGTACCGCGGTATAAACGCCGGTGGGGACTTGGGCCGCGGGGTTGTACTTGCCGACGGGGCGGCGGGGTGGCCGGCGGCCGTCGGAAGACGGTATACCCACCTCACAGCCGCAAAGCTCTGCGCGTATCGTGGCGGGGCCTGGGGTTAGCCTGCGAGCGGAAGACGGGACGACGTACGCGTCCTTCCAAGGCATCAATCAGCTCGCTGATGTCCTGCTCGCTCGTCCCTTCGGCCCGCTTGTCGTCCACATAGTCTCGAATCACGCCGACCGGGTATCTGCGCGCGCGTGAGCAGCGGTCGGTTGACGCGCGCGCGCGCGCGCGCCACGCACTCGCTGAAATCGGCCCCGTGGTACGATGTCAGCGTCCACAGGACTTCAGCAAACCCCGGGTGGCTGGGCGCTGGAGTGCCCGGCATGTGCGACATGGTTAGCTGGGTGAGTGTATGACGCGACGTTGGGCAGGTTCGATGCCAGCCTGGTCAGGTGGTGGTGGGTTTAGAGCGACCGTGCGGGCGTTGGTGGTGGCAAGTGGTCCGAGCGAGAATGTGGATACGGTGTCATTGTGGCAAGCTTCCCCTTGCCGTTGGCCTATGTGAGACGCTTCCAAGTGCTCTACCGATGAGGAGTAATGTAGCAAGAGCCGGCAGAGATGCAGGTCCTCTGATGTTGTTGTGGCTTGGTGAATGCAATGATGTCATTCCTAAACCAAACACGTGATTTGCACGCGACATGCACGAGACAATACTTCCGCTCTCACCTCCACCGCCCGTTCCCCTGCCAGTCCAAAATCTTTCCACCGCCCAGTGCCATTTCGAGCGCCGAGTGCATCGACGACGACACACAAACACATCACACCACCACCAGCACCATGTCGTCGGCATTCAAGGCGACCCAGAAGATCCAGAAGGGCAAGAAGCGCGCCCGCGCCGAGGAGGACGCCGAGGCCGCCGCCGGGCCGTCGACCGTCGTCGAGAAGAAGCGCAAGGACAAAGTGCTCATGCTGTCGTCGCGCGGCGTGACGCAGCGCATGAGGCATCTGCTGCTCGACCTCGAGACGCTGCTGCCGCACGTCAAGAAGGGTGAGTGGGGAGTGTGCTGCGTGACCAGCGGACTTGACTTTTTGAGCTCGACTGACAAACAACTCCCAGACTCCAAGCTCGACTCCAAGTCGTCGCTGCACCTCGTCAACGAGCTCGCCGACCTCCACTCGTGCAACAACGCGCTCTACTTCGAGGCCCGCCGCCACGAGGACCTGTACATGTGGGCGTCGCGCACGCCCAACGGACCGTCGGTCAAGTGCCACGTGCAGAACATCCACACCATGGACGAGCTCAAGATGACGGGCAACTGCTTGAAAGGGTCGCGTGGGCTCTGTGTCTTTGACGGCGAGTGGGACACCAAGGAGGAGTGGAAGCTGCTCAAGGAGATGTTCTCGCATGTGAGTGGAGTGGTCGGTTGTGGCCAGGATGGGGGCGTGGGCGGAGCGGATGGTGGGGACAGGGAGTCGAGCATTAGGCAGCTGGTGTGAACGGGCGTTGGCGATGCGCCGATTTCGCCGCTGCTGCTCTCCTCTGGGCGCTCCAGCCAAGTCTCTGTGACACCCTCCAGCTTCTATTGCCCCCTTTGGCCTCCGATCTCGACGTCATTATCGTACCGCCGCTAACCCACCCAGATCTTCTCCGTCCCCCGCACGTCGCGCCGCCTGAAACCCTTCATCGACCACATCCTCGTCTTCTCCATCCTCGACAACAAGATCTGGTTCCGCAACTACCAGATCATCGAGAAGGACCCCCTGCACCCCTCTGGCCCGCCCCAGACGTCGCTTGTCGAGATTGGCCCCCGCTTCGTGCTCACCCCGATCCGCATCTTTGAGGGCTCGTTTGGCGGCCCCACCGTCTTCGCCAACCAGGAGTTCGTCTCGCCCGCCGCCACGCGCGCAAGCTTCAAGCGCGAGGCGGGACAAAAGTACCGCACGCGCAAGGCCGGCGAGGAGGACCGCGACGACAGGAGGCAGCGCATCCTCGACGAGCTTCCCGAGGACGAGCTCGCGCGCGACAAGGTGTTTGCTTAGATGTGGGAGACTGTTGTGGCTTGTTATGCATTTTATAGGCGAGGGCGTAGTGTGTTGTGTGGGCGGTGTCGTCGCGATGTCGATACCACTGCTGCCGCTGCTGAGAGTTGCGGGCAAGGTGGTGGTGGTGCCTCGCTCGGAAAGGCGCGTCGCAGGCCGCCTCGGCTTTCCCGGCCGCCGGGAGTCAAGTCGACAACACGGCAACCTAGATGCATTGCAGCATCGTTCTTGGCATCGCTCAACCCACGCACAATGACTACAACGTTCAAGCCACGGCCATGTAAGCCCCGCCGAGGTGCGCCGCCGCTGACCCCAGTAACGCTGCATGAGCGGTTCTCGCTCACGCGTCAGACGATCGGGCACCCGACCATCATCACGGCCGCGCTGTCGTACCCGTCGGCGTCGGCCGCCCCGTCGCCCGCGTACCTCCGCGAGCGCGTCGCGACGCTGCAGGCACACTTCCCGCTGCTGTACGCGCAGCTGCACGACGTCGAGACGCGTGTGCCGTACTTCCTCCCGCGGGAGGCGGCCTGGCCAGCCGACGCGATCTTCGCCGAGGCGCCGCTCGACGGCGACAGCGCCGACGAACTGGGCGCGGCGATCAACCAGGAACTGTACAGGTTCGAGAAGGCCGACCTGTGGGCCGGCCCGCTGTGGTCGGTGCGCCTGCTGACGGCCGCCTCGGGCTGCGTGTACCTCGTCCTCTCGACCATGCACACCATCGTCGACGGGCGCGGGACGCAGCTGCTCCTGCTCGCGCTGGCCGGCTCGCCCGAGGAGCTGCCGACCGACAAGTGGAACGACTTCACCCGCGCCGACGACACGATCAACATCAAACCGTCGATCGGGTTTCTCCTGCCCGTCGCGTGGCGTGAGCTCGTGTTCCCCAAGCTGCCTTGGCTTGTGCAGTCGGTCCTCTCGTACACCCCGCTTCGGGGGACCAGCCCCGTCTGGCCGCTGGTCGAAGAGGCAGCCGACGCGCCGAAGAAGCCCTCACCAATCGACTGCCCCAGTGTGACACGCTTCGTTTCCCTCGAGCCGGCGCTCCTAGCTTCTCTGAAAGAGAAGGGAAAGGCGGCCGGCGTGCCGACGCTTCATCCGTTGCTGCAAGCCGCCGTCTTCGCGGCTATGTGGGCGGTTCTGGGGCCGACCGACGCCACCGAGACCTTCTGGGTCGAGGTGTCGACGCCTCGCAGTGAGCGCAGCGAGGCACTAGGCCACGCGTACTGCATGGGCAACTATGTCTCCTCGCAGCCTTTCACGTCGGGCCTCAAGCCAGACGACAAGTACTGGGACCTCGCGCGCGCTGTCAGCGCGTTCAACAAGTCGGAGAGCGGCATCGCGTCCGGCCGCATGCAGATGGGGCTGCTGCTACACGTGCCCGACCCGGAGCCGGCCGCCACCGCCGAGCACCCCGACCGCAAGATCACAGGCTGGGAGACGTTCTTCACGACCAAGGCACGCGGCGCCAACCCGTACACGTCGAGCGCGTGCCTCTCAAACCTCGGCTTCACCAAGCTGCCGCCGGGCGCGGAGGGCGTCGCGTGGGCGCAGACGGCGGACGCACTCTCGTCGGCACTGAGCATGAGCGCCATTGGGAGCAGCGGCGGCCTGCGCATCGCGACGTCGTGGAAGGCCGGCGCGATCGTCGACGAGAAGACGCTGCTCACGCTGCATGACGTTTTTGAGGGCGTGCTGCGCCGCGTCGTCGCCGCGGACTCTGAGGCGCTCACTCTGCAGCAGGCGACGACTGCGGCGTAGCGCGTCAGCGGCGCCCAAGGATACGCAGAGACACACTTGATCCGTATAATTCGCCGCTTGCATGCATACAATGGCGCCGCCATGCTGTAGATCGGCGGGGATTAGGAGATCGGAAGTGGTCGCAGTACACGCGGGACCGCAGCCCCCAAAGCCAGCCGCGATCGCCCACCCTGGGCCCTGGTGGCCTGGTGGCTCCCCCCGCGCCGCTGCGCCAGCTTGGCTCATTGCGGGAAACCTTGAGGCCTTGAGCGTACGCCTCTTTGCTCATGCTCTCTGCATGCCTGCTGACGCTAAAGCTACACTGACGCATTCAACCCCCCCGCTGACGTCGTTTTAGCCTCGCCATGCAATCACTAGATTCACCAGGCGAGCGATGAAACTCACAAACAGCAGCTGCGCGTGAGCCAGTCGGTCCCGCAGCCCTTACGTTACATTGCTGCCAGTCCCGTTTCAACTACTGTGGTGGTACGCGGCGGCGGCATGGCCTACATGCAGTGCCTGAACTCGACCTGTCCCGTCGTACTTGTCCCGTCATACGAGCCGCAGCGCCCCAAAGCCGAGTCGCAAGCATAGCGGCCGCATCGAGATCTAGAAGACTCAAAGACGCATGCACAAACCAGAACTTGTTTATCGTTGTTCCTTGTTGCAATCGCACCCCACTAATACTGCAACAATGGCCTGGACGCCGCCGAAAAGGTCACGGCTGTATGTGGCGCTCGGCCTGGTCGGCTGGAGCGCCATTGTCATCCTCACCCTCGGCCAGCTGCAATGGAGCTGGCGCGGCGCGGGACCCGTCCCGCTGGACGTGTATCTCAACGACCACCTGCACGAGGAGATCAAGGCGCCAGTCAAGGCCGGCGGCTCGACCCGCCCGCTCACCCCGGGGCGTGTGCTCGTCACCGGCGGCGGCGGCATGATCGGTGAGTAGTGAACGGGGGCGGGTAAGCTAACGGCCGCAGGAAAAGCCGTCGTGTCGCACCTCCTGGGCTCCAAGACGCCCGTCACGATCCTCGACCTCATGGTCAACGAGAAGGAGCTGGCTGTGCTCAAGAACGCGTACGACGACTTTGTGGTCGTCAAGGGCGACATGAGAGATCCCGTCACGCTGCAGCAGGCGCTCACCGACGACGTGGTGGGCATCATCAACCTCGCCGGCGTGACGCGCACACACTGGTGCGCCGAGAACTACCCCGACTGCCACGACGTCAATGTCAAGGCTGTGGAGAAGGTGGCCCAGCGGTTCGTTGAGCGCGGTGGCGGGTGGTTTGTCCAGGCGTCCGAGGTAAGAGCGCACAAGTGGAGAAACAGGGGACAACCACTGACTGACTTGGCAGGACGAGTCGGAACGTGACGGCGGAGACGACACAAAGGGCCGCACGACGGCATACGGCGACACGGCGCGCAAGTCCGAGGAGGTGCTGGAGAAGCAGGTCAAAGGCAGCTCCAAGCTCACGGCCGTTGCGCTCCGCCTCGCCACGGTCTACGGCTCCATCTACGACCACCATGACCGGCTGGTGCCGAGCATCGTGACGAACGCGCTCGCGCACCGCCCCGTCCAGGTCGCTGGCGACCCGCTCGTCGACCTGGTGCACATCAACGATGTCGTCGACGCGTTCGGGCTCGTCGTCACCCGCCTCGAGCGCGCACGGCACGCCAAGAAGAAGAAGACGGGCATGGCCGTCTTCGCCATCAACTCCAACACGACTGTCACGTCCAAGACCGTGTTCGGCAAGGTCCTCACCCTCACCAAGTCGGCCTCGCCGCTGCAGATCATCCCCAGAAACGACAAGTACCTTGACCGCTCGATCTCGCAGGCGCCTGCGTCCAAGCTCGGCGGGTGGCGCACCAAGGTGCCCCTCGACCTCGGGCTGCGCAAGCTCACCAAGGCGTACCTCGAGGAGACGGCTGCGTACCTGGACGACAAGATACAGAAGGACTGCGGTGAGCGCCCAGCATACAGCATGGCCGACGTGCTGTCGCTCAACGGGTGCTCGGGATCGTTCGCGGCCGACGTCAACGGTGAGATCCGGTATGCCCACATTCGAGAGGGGCAGGAGAAGGACGGCAAGTGGCCCGAGATCGAGATGGCGTGGCGCGACACGGAGATGCCGACCGACTGGACGTTCGAGATCAAGCCCAAGGGGGACGGCGCGAGCCTCAAGCTGCGCGGCAAGCCACGCCACTCCAAGGCCGACAAGGTCAAAGGACGCGACGAAGCCTTCGGCCCCAAGGACCAGGTCGTGTTCCAGCAGGCCAACGACGCCGAGTTTGAGATCACGGCTGTAGACCCCAAGACAGGCGTCTTGACCGTCAAGGCCAACGGCCAGCCGCTCGTCCCGACGCATGTCGATGACGAATCGGCCTCGAGCGAGCTCAAGGAGGTCAAGGTCGAGAACCCGCGCTTCCGCATCACGCCGTACTGCTGCCCTGGACGCAAGTCGTCCTCGCCGTTCTATGCAATCGACCCGCTCGCGTCGGTCATCCTCGACGAGCGCGCGCACGGCGACCACAAGCACAAGTTTGATGTGTCGCAGCCCAAGGTGCTGTGCGACCGCTTGTCCAAGGCGAGGAAGGTGACCAGCGAGCGGCTGGAGAAGCTCAGCGATACGGACAGCAGCGAGATTGGCATCGCGCCCATGCCCGACCGCCCCAGCGTGCAGTGGCGCATGCGCGACAAGGCCATCTGCACCAACCTGTGCGACCACCCGACCGTGTGCCTCGACACGGGCGACTGCGCGTGCGCCCAGTCTAACTGCGTGTGGCCGAAGCGCTTCCCGTTCGCAGAGTACGCAGGCACCGGCAAGACGAGCTACCCGCCCAACCTGCTCGACTACTCGCTTGCGCAGCGGGCAGAGGTGACCCCGTGGCTGTCGGTGCTGCGCCCGCACGCGCGCCGCTACTTCACTAACAGCCCCGGGTTCTGGGACATGAACGTCACGCGCGTGCCGGCCGACGTGGAGGAGGAGCGCCTCAAAACCAACGCGGACAGGTTTGACCGCCTTCATACCGAGGTGAATGCCTGCTACTCTGCCGACTCGGCGATGGAGCGCGCCGCCAAGTTCATCTCGCAGCCGTGGAAGCCGAACGCGATGGTATTCCTCCCGCACTGGGAGTACACACTCCGCTTCCCGCCCGTTGCCGAATGGGTCAAGAGCGCGGCCGAGCAGCACCTGCCCGCCGAGTTCGACCTCAAGGACATGATTGTGCCGTTCACGTCTGCCTGGGGACGGTGCAACACGGCCTTCAACCACCTGTTTCACATGCGCGACAAGGGCAAGGCCAACGGGGTGCTCAAGAGCGTCAGCGCGTGGCAGCCGATGGGTGACCTCAACTCGGAGTGCTACATCATCGACCAGGACGTGGTCATCCCCACGCGCACGTGTCTGCAGGACAAGCTGCGCGACGCGTTCCCCATCACCAAGGTCAAGCCGGCCAAGGACCGCTCGCTGCTCGCCACGTTTGAGGGAAGCCCGAACGGACAGGGCACGATCCCGCGCCTCAAGGTCCAGTGCGACCGGCCGATCCCGAGCTCGGCCAAGCTCACCGACACGGACAGGCTCAAGACGCTGTGGGGCGACCTGAAGCCGGTCGACGGCGGCGACAAGGAGGCGCGGTATGTGGCGACGATTGGCGACTCGATCTTTTGTCCTGTGCCGGCGGGCACGGTAGGGTGGACGTACCGCCTCGTCGACGTCGCGTACGCCGGCTGCATCCCCGTGCTGGTCGGCGACGCGACGCACCACTACTTCTGGGAAGTGCTCGACTACACAAAGTTCAGCGTGTCTGTCTCGTGGGCGGACCTCGAGCGCCTCGAGGAGGTGCTCACCGACTTTACGTGGGACGAGATTGCGCAGATGCAGGCCAACCTGCTCGTGGTGCGCGACGCGTTCCTGTACCCGTCAGAGGGCCACCACAAGGAGAGCCTCGAGACGCGCGGGCCATTCTTCTACGCCATGCACTCGGCGGCGCTGCTGCGGCAGACGTCGTTCCCCCCGGCCGAGGGCAAGTGAGAGATCAAAATAACGACTAGACAACGACGTAGTATAGAAACATCTGTATCAGTGGCATCATGTATACTATCTATCTTGCTACCCACGCTTCCCGATGAGCCAGTAGAGCGGCGCCAGCGCTAGGTCACGCACAAACAGGAATGGGAACATGAACATCATGTTTGCGAACGCCTTGGCGCCTTCTTCGCCGAACGCGATCCCGAGGTTCTCCTTGCTGCCGATCATCTCAGGCCGGGCACGGGCCATCATCGTGGCCTCAAAGGACCGCAGGGCGGCGTGCAGGTCGGCGCGAGATGTGATCTCCGCTGCGTGTAGCGGCACCGAGGGTGCCGGGCGGGGCAGTGCAAACGCCGGCACAAGGGACAGTGGGAAGGGGGGCAGCGCCGCGGGCAGCGCCGGGCGCAGGACGCCGACGAGCGCCGCGCCGAGGTCAGCCGCGTCGGCCATCGCTGGGTCGGTCAGCTGTGTTCTCCACGCCTCCACGCTACTCACCCTGGTTGACGCCCTCCCCTGCAAACGGGGACATGACGTGCGCCGCGTCCCCAATGACCGTGACGCCCGTGAGGTCCGAGTCCCACGTGAGGTCAGTCGCGAACTGGTAGATCTTGCGCGGGACAATGTTGTCGAGGCTGACGTTCGCGAGGAGCGCCGACGCGCCCGCCCAGCCGTCGTAGTGCCTTTCGATCCACTCCCTCCGGGCCGCTGGTTCGTCGGGCACAGGGTTCGCCTCGGCCCAGCCCTCGGGCACGACGAACGCGGCGTAGACCTTCGTCTTGCCGCCTGAATTGTTCTGCCCCAGAATACCCTGCCCGTCCGACAGGATCATGACGGCCCCTGGGCCGGTGACGGCGCGCAACGCCGGCGTCGACGCCGCAGCGGGCACCTCCATGTCCACCATTGTGAGGCCCGAGTACTCTGGCTTCTGGGCGTGCAGGAGCGGCCGCACTTTCGACCAGGTGCCATCGGCGCCGATCAGGATGGGCGTGGTGACGCTCGCCCCGTTCTTGAACTGCAGCGTGTAGCTGTCCTTCGTCGGCGCCGATGCCGAAGCCACAGCGTGGCCCCACTTGACTGTGCCCGGCTCCAGCGAGTCGAGGAGCAGCTGGCGGAGGTCGATCCTGGGGTTAGCGAGGTTGCGCGTTGTCCACCTACCGGTCGATCTCTGGCCGGCCGGAGAAGGCGTCCGTCGGGCGGGTAGGTTCCTTCAGAGGGCCTTTGACGAACGCCGCCATGTCGCGCGCACTCGTCTCCTCGTGCCACACCGTTCCCTCCTTGTCAACGATGCGCATGGCCTCGGCGTCGCCGGAACGCATGAGCGCGGTCGCGGGCTCGATGAGCCCCGTCTCCAGGAGAGCACGCAGCCCCGTATCAGCGTGCAGATCGAGCGTGCCGCCCTGCGAGCGCGCGCCGGCCGACGCCTCGGCCTCGAACACCTGCACCGGGATGTGATGCACCTGCAGGTATCGGGCGAGCGTCAGGCCTGCCGGGCCAGCGCCGACGATGGTGACCAGCGGCTCGAGGGTGGTCATGCTGCGAGGTGGGTCGCGGGAAAGGAAGAGTGCAGGCCAGAGTTGCCCGACTCCACCTTTTGTTGTGGGCCGGTGCCGCAGAACTGATATGACGACACACTTCGGCCAGCGGGCCTGCCCTGCGGCGCGGCGCCACGGACCGATCCCTTCGGCGTCGGCAAAGTCGTCTCGGCGCACTTCCGACGTCGGTGGCCGAGGCAGCGCGTGCGCGTGTTGCTATCTGCGTGCATGGCGCTAGCGAGCGCGAGCGACGGCACGCGGTTTGAAGCGCGTGTTCCGTACGTCGCGACAACAAGGAAAACAGCAGCAGAACCGCAACAGCTTTGCAGAGCACCACGCTGGGCTGCCCAAAATCCCCACTAGGTGCCTCCACCTGCGTGCAACCAGGTCAATACGCCCCCTCCACGAAATTCGTCGTCCAACCTGTTCCCGCACCAGATCGCGCGTCTCTTCCTCCTCTCATTCGCGGCCTGTCCTCTCCCTCTCCCTCTCTTTGCCTCCCTAAAAAGGGGTATCACCCAAGACGCTTCCTGTCGGGGAATCGAACCCCGATCCCCCGCGTGACAAGCGAGTATACTGACCGTTATACGAACAAGAACGTTTTTTGTTTGGTGATTGGTTGGTTTCCAGACCATTGTTGCTGTACTTGAGCGTCCGAGACGACCATTGTTGCTGTACTTGAGCGTCCGAGACGACGAAAGTTTTCCGACGCTTGGATGTGGACAGGGTCAACGGTGTCTTCCCCCCTCACCACTGAAACACGGTTTGCTGTTGGTGAGTAGCATGCATTAAGGCTGCTACAGACGTAAGCATGCACCGTACACATCAGCTATCAGCGACAAGTGTTGTTCTTTGTGCAGATCGTTTTGAGCGCCCCATCTACAAAGCTCTGCAAGTTGTGTGTCGTACCTGAGACAGTGGCAGACGGTCATGTCCAACGCAACTTTTCCGGAAACGTGATCGGGCGTGTAGCTCAGTTGGTAGAGCGTGTCATTAGCACGAGTACTGCGGTACTACTACCTACTTGACAAGGTCTTTGGTTCGATTCCTAACTCGTCCAGTTACAATTACGTTTTGCCATTCAGGGAGTGCGAAGAGGGTGATGGTATTGGTGGCAGATGTTGCCGAGTTTTTGTCGCGGTATGTTTGGTTCCGACGTCATCTCCGAGCACGACGACTTGATCTCCGAGCCATCCATTAGGCAGACTTTACTGGCTACCGAGTTACGAGAACGAGAACGATGATTGCTACTGTCTCAGAGTCCCTGTTCACCGCCGCTGTAGTGTTGTGCGGCAACTAGAGCATCGCGACGACAGCAACAGCGACCGCGACTCCAAGGCCGACAACGCTCGCCGCCATCGAGGCCGCAGCGCTCATGGCACCGCTCGCGCCCGGAATGTAAGCGGGGTTGCCACTGCCATCAGTCGTCGGGGGCGCGACATCGCCCCCGGCGTTGGGGTCGCCCGCGACGGGCGCGGCAGCACCAGTGCCGCCAGCGCCGGGGTCGTTGATTACCACGCCGGTGGCAATCGCAACCGGGGCCGACGTGCTGACTTGTGCGCGTGGCGATCCGAAGGGCACGATCTGGAAGGAGTCGGACCTGGCGTACAGCGTCGACGTGTCGTTCACGGCCGTGAGCTTGAGCATGTAGTTCGGGCCCGGGGGTGCGCGGGTACTGTGGGTGTGCGTGTTAAGAATGGCTTGTCGTGGTGTACGGCTAGCACACTTACGACCAGATGGAGAGCGAAGAGGCGGTGGTGCGGACTGATCGTGTGAGAAGTTTACGTTTAATGAGGAGCAGGACTCACTGAAACTCTTGAGCTTGACGTCCGCCGGGATGAGCGTCGGGTCGGGGTTGGAGAGCCAAACGGCGAAGGCGGTAGGGCCGGTGCCCGTCCATGCGAGGGTGTTGTTGGCGTTCTGTACCCCTGAGCAAGTGAGTAACGAGTGTGAATTACGACAGGGGGGCAGCGTATGGATTAACGGTGGCGAGATGATCACCGCTGGAGCGAGACAACTGAATACACTTACACCACACGCTCGAGCTTGGCGAGTAGATGGACAAAGTCGACCCCGAGGCCTGGGCAACCACGAGCGCTGCGTGCGCGAGGACGAGTACGAGGAAAAGGGGGACCATTGTCGAAGTTGAGGCGAAATGAATGCCAGTTGACTGCTGAAAGATGTCGACGGAGGCTCATATACGACAAAGCTCACACAGTGGCCGGACCGCAACTCGTAGCATCAGCACAACTCGTCTTTGCATCTTTCCGCTGCCCGTGAGAGAATGGGAACAGCATCACCAAGCAAGTGCATCGCATTACGCCAAACCAGCAACACAGAGGACAGAAGCAGGCCACTGTGGCACTGCACTACACAAGAAGGGCGGCACCAACGACGCCCGCCACCACGCCCACGCGTGAGAGGGCGAGAGCAGGGGCGGCGCTGGACGGCTGGCCAGTCGCGCTGGCAGTCGCATTCGCGCTGGCGGACACGGCGCTCGCCTCGGCCGGGGTAGACGCGGACGCGGACGCCGATGCCGCGTCGGCTGTCGCCTGCGCCGCCGCCAGCGTCGTGGTGAGCTCGGCGGCCGGGGCGCCGAACGTGACGATCGTGAATGGCTCGGACGTGGCAAGCGTGGCTGCGGTCAGCGCCACCTCTCACACCCCAACGCACTCTCGTTGCCCCGCACAGTTGTCAGCCGGAGGACGTACCCGTCGCCTGGCGCCGCGCGCGTCGACCACACGGGCAGCTGCGAGAGCTGCGTGCTGACTGCGCGCTGTCAGCCGGAGAACGGGTGAATAGGGCGCGCGGGGCTGCGCGCTGCGCCCGCGGGTCGCGTGTGGCGAATAGGGTCGCGTGCAATGGTACCAGCGGCTTGGCACTGCGGTGGCGCCGGCCTGTCTATAAGCAGCAGCGGGGGCGTGATTCGCCCACCGGCCCGCCGAGTGCCGAGCAGCAGCAGCAGCAGCAGGACCCACCGTTGTACTTGATCCGCACGTCTTCGAACGTGCCGTTCGGGCGCGTGAGCCAGACGTTGAACGCGTCGGGCCCGGTGCCCGTCCACGCGAGCGTGTTGTTCGCGTTCTGGACCCCTGGGGCGTGAGTGGGCCGTGCGGGCGGGCGTGCGCCGAGGGGCAGGGGGGTGGGCGTGAAGGAGCCGAGGCGAAGCCGAGGTCGTGCTCGGCTCGGCGCGTGCCGCCGTTGCCGCCCATTACCGCCACGGCGCAAGTGGCACCACTCACAATGGAAGTCAGCGCTCGGGGCGTAGATTGTCAGCGGGGGGGTCTGCGCCGCTGCGTGGCCTGCGACGACGGCGATGAGGAGCACCGGGGCGGCGAGGAGCATGGTTGTGTGCGAGCCTGAGTGGGATCTAGTGGGATGTAGGTCTGCACCACCTCGCACGCGCCTTTGTGAGCCTTAAAGCTACGGCACGACATTGCTGCGCGTTATTCTTGGCCAGATCCTCGCTCCTTCTTGGCGTTCGCTAGCTCCCCTTGCCACACCCCTTGTAACTCATCCCGCAGTCCCTTGGCGCAAACCGCAGTCAAGTCACGTCACATTCACATATCGTCAACGAACATGCTGCGTGCATCGGCAAAAAGTAGGAGAAACAGGCTCGGAAGAGACTGGAGCATTAAAAGCGCCTTATGAGTAGATGCGTACTGGCCAGGCAGCTAGGCACGCTGGCCAGCGCTAGGGCAACTCCTTTAGATGAGGAGGGCGACGGCACCAGCGAGGGCGACGGCACCGACCGAGGCAACAGTCTTGCCGGCGGACGAGGGCTTGGTCGACGAAGCGGCGGGGGCGGAAGTCTGAGCGTGAGAGGTCTCGGGGTTCGAGATGGTGACACCAGTGCCGGTGGCGGCGGGCGCAGTGTTGGAGATGGAGAGGACCTGAGTCGAGTTCCAGGGGCGGATGGTGAAGGGCTCCGAGGTAGCGAAGACCTCTGCGAGGGTGTCAGCGATAAGCTCGATGGCGTTCGGCGCAGCGCGGTGTTTGACTGCGGCTGTCGCGAGCGCGCAGCGAGATGGCACCACCGCAGCCACCCGCGCGGCGCGCGCATCGAAGCAACTCACCCGACGAGTCGTTAACGGCACGGAGCTGGATGGTGAAGCCGTCACCGCCGGCGTTGGTGCGAGTCGACCAGATGCTGAGCGACGAGATACCGGTCTTGACTGAGGAAGTCAGCGCAAGCCGTCACGGTGTTTGCGAGCCGGCCACTTACTCCAAGTCTTGAGCTTGAGGGCGCCGTTCTCGACCTGGCCGTTGTCGGTGTCCTTGAGGAGCGAGGCGTTGGAGTTGAGGAGCCAGACCGAGAAGGCGGTGGGGCCAGTGCCGGTCCAAGCGAGGGTGTTGTTGGTGTTGCCGACCCCTGCAATGTCAGCGGCTGTGACGCGGGTTGACTGGACCGGCCCGCAAAGACCGCGTCACAGGCGCAACTGATTGCGCCTGGGAGACTGCGTCCTTGTCTACCTTCCCTCACCACCTTCCCTCACCACAGTTACTCACAGTAGTTGGTGGCCGAAGGCGAGATGATGGTGAAGTGCGAGCCAAGGGCACCGCCGGACGAGGCGGGGCCGGCCGAGGTGGCGACGGCCGAGGTAGTGATGCTGGCACCCTCGGTGGGGGCGGCGCTGCTAGCGGCGGCGGGGTCCGAGCCAGCGGCGGTAGCGTCGGCGGGTCCAGCCTCAGCCGAGGCAGACGAGGCCGAGGCGTCCTGGGCGACGACGGCGAGGGGGGCGAGGATGAGGGCGAGGAGGGAGAGCTTCATCGTGAATAGGCTGGTAAGGACCGTGGGTGGTGTGTGGTGTGCACAAAGTACGAGGGAGGTGGTGAGAAAAGGATGTTTGGAGAGAAGAGGGAAGGCAAGTTGTGGTGGTCGTGATTGTGGTGTGACCAGACCACGGCGGGCGGGCGAGGGAGGGAGGGAAGGCTGGTGGCTGCAAGACGCGCGTGGTAGCGGTAGCTTGGTAGCAGCACGCTTGATCGCCTCAATAGGATCGTCTGGCTGGGCGCTGTCGGCGCTGCCTGCCTGTGCGCTCAGCTGACTGACTCACTGCACGCGCACGCAGCCAGTCAGCGGCCAGCCTGCGCGAGTTTTAGATTTGTTTACCACCTCGATTGGCCAGTGCCTTGTGATTTGTTGCTGGCTTGGCTCTGGCTAGGCTTTCGCAGCGTCCATCTACCTCATGTTTCCCTCACGACCCTGCTCCCGGAGACCCCTCGGGCCCCTACTGTCGCCCACAGCTGCTTGCTCGTCGTCTGCTGCGACGCACGCTACGACGGAACCCGCCGCCCATCGGGGACACTGTGCGTCCTTTGGGCAGTCCCTCGAGATCCCCTCACTCTCCCTCTCTGACGCGCCTCGGATAAACACACAGGGTGCGCGACTCGGGCGCGATGCAGCGCGACTCGCTTTGACGCACACACCAAACCAACGCACGTACCCTTTAGCTCATGGGCGCCGCGCGTCTGTGGGTCAGTTTGTGGCGCCCCAGCAACGCGCGGGCGCAACACCCGAGGCGGGAGCAAATGTGGTCGTCATAGTCAGGGGCTGGGGACCTGTTTCCGGCAAGCCCCTGCAGGCTGTGTCTCAATTTGTGGCCCTGAAACATACTTTGTCTGTCACCCCCCTTAATAATACATCGGACAAGTCTGTGCCTCCGGATTGCTTCCGCGCTTCCATCAGCGCGTGGCAATGACGTGATGGGCGATGGGCATACTGAGGACGGCACAAAGTTGTGGTTGCTCTGCAGTGTTGTGGCGTCCGTGTCAAGCACCTCTACGCTGGCATCGAAAATCACAGAAGAACAAACGCGGAAACAGTGAGCGCCAGAATTCCGCCCACAGACGAGAGGACCACCGAACGCTCCATGCCGCTGGGTTTGCCGCTTGCCCCGGCGCTCGCGGCGGCGCCGGTCGCGTTGCCTGTCGCCGCGGAGCTCGTCTTTGAGTGCATGTTGGTGTGAACCGGGCCCCAAATATCAGTGCTGGTGGCGGAGGACGAGGTGGTTGTGGTGGAGTTACGCTTTCGGTCAGATGGGCGTGGGGAGATGTTGACGGCCTCCTTGGTCCGGAAGGCGCTGCGGGCGTCAGTCTCAGCTGGCCTGGCGGTGCACTCTGCCAACTCACACAATACGCTGCAGGTAGCCCTTGGGATCCGACAGAGGTGCTTCCGGGTACGTAGGAATCCACGAGATGTTGACGTAGTTGTTGACCCCGGGCAGCTGCCAGAACTTCCAGCGGTATTGCGGGTAGTCGCAGCCGTCGACGAAGACCGAGCGCTCGCCTGGGTTACCGATGTCCATGAGGTGGTTGGAAATGTTCAGCTCGAAATGAACCCAGGGGTCGGCACCGAGGTAGATAGACACGCCGGCGATGGTTTCTGTGCGAGGTAGTGTCAGTGAGGGCGTGGCGCCTAGTGAGACAGAGCGAGGCCCGGAGGCAACATCGCGGAGGTTGCGCTGTGTTCCGCTGCTGCAGTCCAGTCGACAGTGCGGTGTACACCAGCCGTGATAGCACTGCACAGCAGTTCCCGGCTGCTCGTTCGATGTCCACATCGCGCCCAAGCCACAAGTGCAGACACGGCCTCACTCACCGTCAAACACTATCAGCGCCGATCCGTTGGCCGTGATCGTGCGCGCGTTCTGGGCAAAATTGCACACCGAGGTGTTGCTGACCAGGGGCCGGTGTACTGGACCTGGGTGTCGAGGTTGACGTCGATCTGGGTGATGGCCGAGGTGATCGAGACAATCTCGGCCGTCGTCTCAACAGCACGGGGAACGGTCGGGCCCAAGTCAGTGATGTTGATCGCGCCGGCTAGGCGTTAGCACACACCGCACGCGAGCGCACTCACTGATGGGGCACCCGTCTTCGCTCCGGCAGCAGCCGATCGGCCCGCACGTCTCCCCCTCGCGGCACACGAGGCCGTCGATTTCTGCCGCGTGTCAGCGCCGCCAACGCCACCGCGCCCCGCCGCTACACATACCGGGGCAGCAGCTGAATCCGGACCGCGCGCACCCGTTGCCGGACGGGCACGGCGTGCTCGTTGGGTTCTCACATTCGCCGGGCGCGGTGTTCTGCCGCGCGGCGAGTAGCGGGTTGTAGCTCCGGTCGAGGTTTGTGGCGCGGCGCAGCGCCTCGCTCGCTACGAACGGCTCGTACGTCGCCGCCGCTGACGAGGCCACAAGCGCAAGCGCGAGCAGATGGCTCTTCAGCATGGTGTAAGTGTTAGCAAGATGAAGAAGAGATGCAACGCTGCTGAGCCGGTGTTGAGCTTCGTGTTGCCTCATTCCCCTCAAGTCATAGCATGACGGCCATACTTGAAATGCCCGCCATGGATATGTTGAGTGGGTCGTCGGAGACGGCCAGGTACGTTCCGCCAAGACGCAAGGGTATTAAGGGTCAGTCGGCCACTATTGGCTCTCGTAACGCGGCATACTTCTTTGCTGTGCCAAAATGGCCGTCTCCGTCAGTCTCCCCGCCAGCATCGATCGAGCTATACCGGTACCCCGCCATGTCCTGGACGCGTTTCACTTGAAGCATCAAGTCGACACAGCGGCTGCTCACTGCGTGCTGCGGAATGCTCGCCGATACACCGGCCGGATCGTCGGCTCGGCCTCTTGGTGTCTCGGTGCAGAGAATTCGGTTCAGGCACTCAGCCTTAGATCCGGAGACCGGGCCTGCGCGTCGCGTCTGCGCGTGCACGGTAGGGGTGTTCCAGGACGATCTCCGCCAGCCTGACCGACATTCCCTCCTCGCCTCCTCCTCGCACCTTCTCGTCGTCCAACCACTGAAAAAGCTCGCGCTCTCGCGCGTTCTTTACTCAGGTCCGACTGGGAATCGAACCCAGATTACAAGAATCAGAATCTTGTGTACTAACCGTTATACGATCAAACCTTTGATGTCGATGAGCACAGAGGGTGGGTCATGAGCGAGCGTCGGGGCCATCTGTACACCGTGTTTCAGAGCCAGCAATCAGCACATGCATGTCGCTGTCGTGTGATCAAATCGACACATCTCCGCCCGTCTTCATGTAGGCCCAAGTGGCCCACTGAACGCTCCAACACTGCGGCAGAAAAACTTCGCCAGGAGTGGCACTCCTCCACCCTGCCGATCCCTGACCACACAACCACTCACAACCGCCACACCGGCCTTCACCCTCATCGTCTCCTTCTGTATGCTCCTACGAGCGCAGCATGCAAAAGCGTATGGAGCCAGGGTGGATCGAACACCCGACCTAGCGATGTGATGACTGAACTTCAGTCGCTCGCTCTCCCAGCTGAGCTATGTCTCCTACGTGCTCGGCGAGCGGGATGGCCGTTTATCCCTGGTGGACGTTGCGGCTACTTCGAGAGTAGGCCTCGCACCATGCTCACTGTAGCTCGGCTCGCCTCTGTTGACGCGACGTGTTGTGTTACAATCTCACGGGCACTCATGGACAAAGGCTGCTCCACTCATCAGTGCATTGGCGTGGCTGTCTGAGCCATACACCACTCCTGATTCAGGACACGTTGGTACAGGTTTTGTCCGTTCCGTCTCATTAGCTGATTGTAGATCTTATCTACTCCCAGATAGAGCGTCTTACCCACTCCAGGACCGGGTTATCTCGCGAGGCCCACAGCTTCCTCTCGATAGTCTCATTAGTCCGCCCGCTGCCGCACACTCAATACACACGCAGTACATCGCCCACACTCAATCTATGGTATAAGCAGGTAGTCCAAGTGTCCATGTCGTCGTTTGGGCTTCTGTGGGGTTTAGGCGAGCGCCGCCGCGAAGGCGACAGCGGCAACGACAAGCGCGCTAGCCACAGCAGGGCGCGAGGCGCCACTGACGCCGGGGATGGCGAGGCCCGTCGGTGCGGACGCCGGAGTGGTGGTTGGGGAGGATGCCCTGGCGGAAGAGGGGAAGAACGAGGCCGTGGCAGAAGCGAGGGCGGAAGAGACCGAGGCCAGGACATCTGAGGGCACACGTGAGGTGGTCGGGCGGTAGACGGAGTTGTCGGTTGGCAGGCCGTTGTACGAGGGTGCGCCGCTGACAGCGCCTCCATCTCCGCCGGCACCGCCAGCACCGCTGCCCGCACCGGCACCGCCAGTGGTGACAGCAGGAGCGTATGTGCTGGTGGTCTCGAAAGGAGGAGGGGGTGTGTGGGCGGTCTCGTCGTAGGTGGGTGCCGGGCCGCTGACGGTCGTCGTGCCGGCGGTACCAGCTGCAGGGGTCAGTAGTGCTCTAGACGAACTTGCTGTGCCACTCACTGCAGGTGCGGCCGTTCGTGCAGCATCCGCCAGGCATGCAGTACGTGCTGTGTGGGGTGTTAGTGTCGGCCTGGTCGGCTGCGGGCACCCCGCTACTCACCCGCCACGGCAGAAGCCCGTGTCGTTGAGGCAGCAGACATCGGTGGTGGGGATACAGTTGTCGCCGTCGAGGTTGGAGCAGATCTTGTAGCCTGAGGGGCAGGACTGGCGCTTGGCGTGGCCGTTGTTGGTGAGGACGTCGGCGCCGCGGCGGAAGGCGTGCTCCTGGACGACGGTGAGGCGGCCCTCGGGCTGGCCGGGCCCGGGGGCGGCAGAGGTCGTGCCAGCGAATGCGGCGAGGGCGAGGGTCAGGAGGGTGACGGAGACCATTGTTGTGGAGGAGAAGGGTGGGGGATCAGAAGCGGCGCGACCGTCGTGCGCTTCTTATACCGCTTCTTCTGGAGTGGGGTCCGACGCGCCTCTGCGCGTCTCAAGGAGCACGAGCCTGGTGACTAGACTGTCCACTCATGAACAGAGCTCCCTGCTTACCCTTCCCCGTTCTCAGCCGTACGTGGGCAGTGCTGCTGCTGCTGGACTGTGTTTCACCACGAAGCACGACCGAGCGCGGGCGGCAGCATGACCTCGGCACGACATTCCTCCTCTGCCACTCTGCCGGCCGCCCGTTATAGTTTGGAATGAGCGGCCATCATGGCCGTTTGTCCCTTGCCAAGCCGGGCGGCTTCTCGTCAATTAACTTCGTAGCTTGCCAGCTGCCTTGGATCTGGTGGATGACTACTTTGCCAGCTAAAACACCGCCTGGGGCTACCTGCGGATCTGGTCCGGGGTGAGTTATGCAGGTTAGTGTTTGACCCTGACCGCGCTTGCATAACTGGGCCGTCTGAGCGTCGTGCCTCGGGCGGTGCATGTCGCCTCTTGACGCGTGCCTCACTTCAGCCCACTATGCGAACTGCCATAGGACCCTGCAAATGCCCGCGACTGAGCTGGTTCCGTTCGACTTGCTGCATTAACATGACCCCGCGTTTGGGATCGCGCTGCGGTGCGTTTGAGTACAATGGGGCAGCGGGAGCCCCTGACTATTAGGTTTGGTTGTGGGCGGTGGTGGCCTGCAGCAGCGCCCTGCCTGCCCAGTCTATTGGCTCAGTCGACTCAGCTGCTGTGTTATCTGCACTGCCTTGAAGCAGGAGGCTTGTGTCAAATAGGCATGAATAGAGGTTGCATGTTACTAGCACAGTGCGGTGTGGTGGGCGGTGCCAGCCCTGGCAGTGCGGTTCAGCCTCGCTTCCGAAGACAAGCACTCGTTGTGCATTGCATTGGGTCATGTTGGCACGTGTGAAAGTATGCCATACACCCCGTCGAGATGCTTTGGTCTACGGCTACTGTCACTTCCGCGGCCAGGGTGTGTGTGCAAGAAGGCCGCCGCGGCATTGTGTTGATCGTTACCCTCATGACCACAACCGTCAAGTCCGGTGCCAGGCCGCCGACAGGCCGACAGCAGTGGAGCACGTGTGGTTCATCGCCGCAGACCTCATTGGTAACACGCATAGCACACGCATGACAGTCCATCATCCATCTGAGCTGTGTATACCGGCCAGCCCGCTGTCACAGCCTTCGTGCATATTGACCACGACCGACCGCAACCGAGGGGTTCCTGGCATCAAACGCGAGGGGGTGCGTACAGTACCGCACCTGCGGATAAGACGGCCGCCCTTGACCCTGAACGAAGGACGTTCCGCAATTCATCACGATTAGAGAGAGCGCATACGAGCAAGACAAGCAAGCGGCAGCTCCGATCTCGTGACCGCTGGCGGTGCTTTCAGTCACCAGCCTAATACAAGGCACAGCAGCAAGGGAGGAGGAGCGCAACAGCCGGAACTACGCGGGGAGGTGCTACGGGTTCTGGAATACTGGACCAGTACCAGTCAGTACCCGCGACCGCGACCGCGAGTGACCTTTGGGTCGCTTTCCAGATCCATCAGCCATGTCATCCCCCCAAGGATACTAATATCGTAGGACTGCATATCCACACTGCTCATCCCTCAACTGACTGACTCCACTTCAGGTGAGCCGAGCCCTGCGTTTGTCATTCGCGCAGCGGACGGTCATCGAGACGTCCTCGCTGACAGCCTAGAAGCTCTTGGCGGTCTCAGACAGCCGCTGCCCACCCAAGGCCGCCTTCCAATAACTACAAGCGACCGCCCCAGCCCGCGGCTCTTCCATTCCATTCACCCTCCTCACTATGCGCAGCGCAGTCTTCGCTGTCGCCCTCGCCGGAGTCGCTTCGGCAGCTCTCTCGACCGACGGCGCGGTCCGCCGCAATATGCGCAGCAGCCCCAGTGTCTTCGGCCACGGCCTCAACATCGCTGACCAGATCTCGCCCCTCAACGGCTGGGGTCTGACAAAGCGTCAAGACGGCAGCGGCAATGGGTGCGTGAACACAAACTGGATCCCCTGCGACAACATCCCCGGTCGATGCCACTCGCAAGACACCGTTTGCTGCCCCGAGACAAATACGACGTGCCCCGTAAAG
Organism: Vanrija sp. TS_01; assembly: GCA_026725045.1. Taxonomy (NCBI): domain Eukaryota; kingdom Fungi; phylum Basidiomycota; class Tremellomycetes; order Trichosporonales; family Trichosporonaceae; genus Vanrija; species Vanrija sp. TS_01. Next base: position 322,358 of record JAPKIE010000001.1, on the reverse strand, counting down.
TAAGCAGCAGCTCAGGAGGGTGCTGATAGAACAGCTACGACTGTGTGACGAATGGGACGAACAGTGGATGCTGCGGCAACCCCAATTTCGAAAACTGCTTCCTGGGTGATGGCAAGCCCCTTGGCCTGAATGGCGCCGTGACCAGAAACATCGACATTCGCTACGACGTCAACCTGTTCGAGGATTGGTGGAATCTCAACTGGAACTGCGATGGCAGCACACGGGCCCTCTACACAAACACCACCGCACATGCGACGATCTTGTTTGACAGTAAGCGCCTTGGCTGGCGGGGACTGTCTGGCTAACACAGCCGCAGACACCGTCGCCGGCTTCGTTATCTTCGCCGGCGCCGACAAGGGAGCCGAGTACAGGCTGAACATCACCAACCAGATTGACCGTGTTGTTTTCGAGCACGACAACAACGGCTGCAACCCAAACTACAAGTTCACCTACAACACCAAGTCGTTTAACTGGCTCACACTTTCGTGGCTCCCGCCATCTAACCAGTATGCGGGCGCGGATCGCAACCCGGGCATTCAGTTGGGTCGCATCACGTGAGTACAGGGGGCATCGAGGTCGACCTGACACGCGCAGTCTCTACGCGAACGCGGAGGACATCGCCAAGGTCCAGCTCGGCGACCCCCGCACCCAAACCGGCTCCCTCCAGACTCCTACGGCGGCCACAGCTGTCGGCGTCGGCGCCTCTGTCACAAGCGCTGGAGCTGAAGCGAGTGGAACAGGAGGCGCCGGTGCCAGCGGTTCGCCGAGCGCTCAGCCGAAGCCGAGTGCGGCTGACTCGCGTGTGGCCTCGCACAGCACGGCAGCCGTGTGTGCTATCATTCTCGCAGGACTGTGGCTCAGCACTTGAGCAGTTTATGGGGTTTGCCTCAGCGCGTGAGAAGTTCGTGGGGCTTGACTCAGCGCTTGAGCAGTTTATGGGGTTCCGGTCTATCGTTAACGCAGATGTTGTTGGTTGCTTGTCATGGTATTGGTGGACTGGACAGCAAAGTCAGCGCGACGGGCGCAGAGCCATGAGGACACACAAGCCTCGCTTAGGGAACGAGCACGTCGAGAACGCGCCACGGACTGGCAGCAACAGACTGACAGCTAACCCTCAGCTCAGTCCCCACGTTACATACCTCCCAGGGGCGGTTGTAACGTTGCGCCGTGGCACAACCTCGGTGTTCGCAGCAGCCACCGGCAGTAGGGGCGCGTGGCGTGCACATGCCGCTGCGGCATGTATGAGACCCGTTTGAGAGTGGCAGTCTAGAAAGGGTTAGTGTACACTGCGGATAAGCAGCAAGGTGACGCAGCAAGGTGACGCGGCAAGGAGACGCAGCAAGCGGGCTGTCCATAGGTTTCTTCGACTGGTGACAACCAAAGACCGGGCCATGAATGCTGTGGCGCCCGGATGGCGTCGGGAGATTAAAACTCGGCAGCACCCTCTTTTTTTGCCGTCTAGTGAGCCCAAGCAAGGCGGGCGACGAAGCCGCTGCGCGGGCAACAAGAATCAGTGAGGTCACGAACCAAACAAGTCGGGGGCCACGAACTAAACATGGCGAATGAAGAATCCAAGGGTTGCCATCGGTAGATACCACACCCTAACACCTAACGCCCTCCTGCCTCGGTCCAAGAAACCAGTCCGACGGTAGCCCGACGCGCCGACCTGCCTTGAGTGACTTACCCAAGGGCCAGCGGCTCCGGCAACAGACAGGGATTGGCCAAGAACTGAGTGGCGCCCGGCTGGTGCCGAGCGGACGCGAGAGTAGTGCTGCGGAATGGGCGAGTGGGGGTGAGGTGCTATGACCAAACAGGCACAGAGAGAGAGAGGGAGAGATCTGGAGAGCACGCAAAGGGGAACCAAACAAACGACAACCAAACAACATTCGCCGACGCCAAGGCGATATCGTCATTACCCCAAGCCGGTGGGTGTTACGACCGAGGCGCTGAGGGTCTCAGCGCGGAGGACAGGACACGCTACCGAGCCCAGGCGATACCGAAGTCCAGATACAGCAAGTCGACAGACACCGACCAGCCTACGCAGTTACTGGGTCAGGAGGCGGACGAGGCGTAGACCCCTGGAGACAAGCAGTGTTGCCAAGACTGGGTTGGAGCCTATGCCAAATCTCAGCATCGCAAGACAGTCAACGGGCGTACCGAGGTCTCAAAGCCCGGGGTGGGTGCGAGGAATCATTTCCGTCCATTATGACGACCTGCGCCGCCCGAGTCGCTTGGAACGGAAGGGCAGCGCCAGCTATCTCGCGAGGCGGATATGACAAAGGCGAGAATGCCGACGTGCGGGCGGCCGGCTGGGCAGATCCAACGGGCGCCGCGGCACCGGGCGGCTTACGCTACGAGGCACGCTGAGCGACCCGATCCCTTGAGATGTCACTGGCTCGCGGGCAACGGAGGGCCGCAGAGAGCATTCGCCGGAGAGCAAGGTTGCGGGAGAGCTGGGTGGCGCCGAAACGAGCGCCACCCAGGTGCGGTGCTATTCTCCGAGATCGACATGGAGGACTGCGCACGCGTGGTCCGCGGCCTCCGGATCTGGCGGAGTTTGGATTCCAGCAGCGCGGTGCGAATCCGGCGCGACAACGTCGGCTCCTCAGACGCCGTCGGTATCGGGCACACTGGAGGCGGAGTGAAATGACTGTTTCGGACACTGACAGGCTGATGCGATGACTCCGCCGGGAAAGTTTTTGATCTTGGGCGGCCGTGAACTCCGGAGTAGGTTGTCGCGTGCAAGCACACATCCGTGAAAAGTTGTGGCCGTTGTGGCAGGCTGTGCGGTGCTCCCAGGTTAGCAGCCGTGCCACCGGCATCTTCGTCGCCACACAACATGCATGCATGTGCGAATCAGCGCATCAAAGGCAGCAACTACTATCCTCTATAGTGCTTGCAACTCCGTCTTCTGGCAGCTCGGCTCCGCGGACCCGACCGCACAACCAAGCCGTCGTCAAACACCGTTGCCCGAAACGTTTCTCAATGCGTCGTTTCCGTTTCCCAACTCATACCCAAGACGGCATAATGTTGAGCAAAGTTTCCGAGACGGAGACTTTCTTTGTACCGAACAGCTTCCACAATCACCGGCGACGGTGGGACACGGGTGCTGCATGCATGGTGGTGCTCCTTCGGGCGAGGCAGGGCCCGAAAGCATTTCGGGCTCATGCTGCGCCAGCGCTGAATCGGCGACCAGTCACAGCGCATTTCTCCTTGACGAACCCTCAGAGGGCTGACAAGCACTTTGATCAACAAGGAATGTTGGCCTCAAGGGACACATCGGGTCGCGGACACGTCAGATCTGTTTTGATGCGGTGCCCGACGATTCCTGCCAATGCTCAACGTAGGACGCTGGAGCGAGCCCTAGGTGGCGCTGTGGCGTCGCTGATTCCGGGTGAGCGGTTACAGTCCCCTGCATGCACCCACGGTCTGTAATGAGCGTGCGTCTAAAAGGGTCCGCTGAAGCATAACCTTAGCTCTGGAGAGCAGGGGAGAGGGTCGCCCGGCTATGCAAGGGACGACTACATGGACCATACTCGGCGTGCTACTCGGCTTAGTCGGCCCACGCATGCTCGCGCTCCGGCCGAGCGGCTGCGCACGGCATGAGCACGGCATGCGTATGGCACCGCGTCTCTGGCCGATCGACCTCCAAGGTCAGTAAGCTGCTCCTGGGTGACTGCCTGGCGAAGATTTTCCCGTGGTGCGAGGGGTTGGGTCGGCAACACGCTTATCCAGCTTGGACATACCACGATAACCATAACGACGATATGCGCCACGAGCACTAGTTGACAATGCTGAATTGTCACATCGGCTACCAGTTGCACATCAACCATGAAACGTGACCAGGATCATTGGTCCTCACGAATGCATACAGGCGCGAGCATTGTGCGGCATCGTCCACTCGTCCACAAGGGCCATGCGGGCAGCAGCGCCATCGTGGCGCTGGAATCCCTGATTCTGATTTACGCCGCAACCAATTCCTAAACGCTGCCCCGCAGGAGGGCAGGGTCACCCAGTCAGAGGACGGGGCGAGTACCAAAGGTCTCGGAACATGTTCAAGGCGGTGTGGAGGCGTAGCATGCGGGCGGAACAAACTCGGATGAGGCGCGCGAGTGGATCTGGCGGAAGCGTCGTCCGGACTTGGTGGCGGTTGTCACCCCAGGCACTCCTCAATTCAATCCCAGGCGGTCAGAGCTACAGGTCAGCCTCTGCCAGACTGGCGCCTTTTCGGCCAGTGCGACTGTCCGTCGGTTACCCTCATGGCTGCGTGGTGAGCCTCAACGTGTGACGCCTTAACGTGTGGCGGGCCAACAGCGACACCCGTTGCCCGACTTGGGTAGCCTGTCCTCGGCGCAGTCACCAGTATCATTGCAAATCAGACAAGCCATCCGCCGAGGATCTGGCACTGAGAAGCGTCGGATAACCCAGTGACCCCCGGGGACTGGATTAGTTGACTACCTCATGTGTGCATCCCCAGACGTCGAGAACTGTGCGTCTCGCTTGGGGCAGGCGTTGGATCTAAAGTGCTCTGTTCGGTAACGAGACCTTGTTCCTTATCAATACAAATTGCACCGCGTTAAGAGCGGACAAGTGCCATGCTGCGCCAGTGGATATGCACATGGACACCTCTACTCTCGGGGCAAACAATTGTCAACACAACAGGACGGAGGTAACGGATTCCAGCAGCAAGCCCAGGAACAGCCGGGCCCATTTTGAATTAGTAAAGATCGACGTCCTCTTATGCTTGTGTAGAGCATTCACCGGAAGCCAGTCCTGAAGGGTTTGTCAAGCATTCGCCGGACGAGGTGCGTGGACAATGTGGTGCGCCGCACCGGTAGCGAACTTGCCGGAGGTGCGAGGAGAGCCCGGTGAAACGTGGTTGCCCGCACAGTCATTGGTCTGCTGGGTCACGAGATCGTGAAAATCTTCATGCTGCTTCAGGAGGAGTAGACTACTGTAATTGATGTAGATCGATGCTCGCGCCGCAAACTTTAACATCAATGGTGACCAGCTTCGCCTTACTTCCTCAGCAATTCCCCGTTCCTCCTCCCCCCCCCACCTCATGCAGAGTGCATACCTCCAAAGTGGGCGAGTGGCCTGTGCCTTATTACCGGGTCTCCAGATCTCACGGATCCAGTGAAGCGGCTTGTGGCCGCCCAGGTCAGCGACTCCCTCCAGGGCGGTCACCAGGGTGGATGTGGCGGCGATCGTACAAAACGCCACAAACCCTTGTGGCGCCTCAGCCAACGTCGCTCCGCGCAGCATAAACGCACGGACAAACTTGCAGGAGTACCGACACGCCGACCCGGTTCCGTGGCGTTTTCCGGCGCCCATCCTCCAGAACCAGTGCACCGCTCGTTGGACTCACCCACAAACGGCTTGTCGAGACCGGGTTGGCGTCCACACAGATCTAAGGGTGGGCCTTGGAGGCGGACGCCGGGCCATGTTCCGCGACAGATCTCGACTGGGGCTGGGCCTCTGCTTATCGGGCGAGAGAGGCTGCGAGAGGTGTTGGAGGCCGGCGGAAAACGTATAAGACCGGGTGGGGGAGCGCTTACGGCAACCCCCAAGATCAAGAGAACCACGGAAAGCAAGTAGCGCTATACACGATGCGCACCGACGCCGCCCTCCTCGTCTTTCTCGCCCTCGCCCACCTCGTGGCGGGCGCCCCCGCCCCTTTCCGCCGCCTCACCAACCGTGAGGCGATCCAGTCTGGCCTCCCCCTCCCTATGCCCAGGTCTGTCCTTCGCTGCCCGCAAGGCGGGTGCGACGAGGCGACCCTCCACGCCTGGCGCAACAGGAAAAAGCGTACCGCTGCCGAGCCGTCCGGCTTGCCTCCCCAGAACACACCTGGAAACGATAAACCTCCAGCGACCACGACAGTCGAGCCCACGACGACGACAACCTCCGCGTCGTCGACTGCTACCGAGTCTAGTACCGCGTCGTCGTCTTCGACGGCCGAGTCGAGCTCGTCGGCATCGGCATCGGCCTCGGCATCAAGTGCCTCCGCCTCGTCATCTGCTCCCGCGTCTACCTCCACTTCGGCAGCCTCCTCGAGCCAGGCGTCCTCGTCGGCCGCTCCCTCGTCGTCAACCCCTCCTTCGAGCCCTCCCCGCAGCTCTTCGGCGGTGAGCTCGTCAGAGAGCGCCTCTTCCACGACCGCCGCGCCCTCGTCGTCGGCTCCTCCCGCCAGCTCGAGCTCTTCCTCTGCCTCTGTGCTCCTTCCTCCAGCGTCGCGCCCCCCGACCAGCTCCAGCAGCTCGGCCTCCGCCCCGGCCTCTAGCTCGGCGGTCTCCAGTGCCGCCTCCTCCTCGGTTACCGCGAGCTCCAGCTCGGCGTACCCTTCAGCTTCCGCCAGCCGGAGCTCGAGCAGCGCGGCTGCCTCCACCTCGGCCGCCTCCTCCTCCTCGACCCGCCCTGCCTCGAGCTCAGTGACCACCACCACCTCGACCAAGAAGCCATGCACTACCACTAGCAAGTGGGCCACGACGACGACCACCAAGAAGCCATGCACCACTACAACCACCACCAAGGCTCCCTGCACCACGACTTCTAAGAGCTCGTCGAGCACCGCCGCCAGCAGCTCGGTCAAGCCTTCGTCCTCGGTGAACCCCCCTGCGTCGCCATCCACTGCCGCACCCTCGTCGACCTCGACCGCCCAGTCGTCGAGCTCCACCGCGACCATCACCTCTGCGAGCTCCACCACAACGACCTCCGCCCCGACTTCCTCGTCGACTCCCGGCTCGTGCAGCTTCGGCCCCAACTGGCAGCAGTACACCGACGGCATTGCCGGCATCCTCGCGCCCCCTGTCTGCCAGTCGGGTAACTACTGGTACCAGTCGGGACAGCAGTACAACTTCCCGATTGACGCCATCAATCAGAGCTGCTACGTCCAGATGGACAAGTGCCAGCTTGCTGCCAACCAGGGAGGCAACAAGTCGCCTCTGACGGTCTCGAACTGTAACGGCCCCCAGATCCAGGCTTGTCTCGCCCAGGCGCAGAAGACGGTGAATGGTGGCGGGCCTGTCCTGTCTTCCGTGAGCATCACCTCTTCGTCGACGACCAAGGCTGCTTCCTCGGGCACCACTGTCACCTCGTCGGCTGCTGCGAGCACCACGACCACGACTTCGTTTGTTACCACCACCTCCTCCGCCGCCGCCACCACGACTTCTAAGCCAGCGTCGTCGAGCACCACTACCACGACTTCGTCGTCTTCCGCCACAGCGACGCCTTCGACCACTGTTCCTCCCCCTGCATGCGCCTCTGGAGCCAACTGGCAGCAGTACACCGACGGCATTGCTGGTATTCTCGCTCCGGCCGTGTGCAAGTCGGGCAACTACTGGTACCAGTCGGGCCAGCAGTACAACTTCCCGATTGACGCCATCAACCAGTCGTGCTACGTCCAGATGGACAAGTGCCAGCTTGCTGCCAACCAGAGCGGTAACAAGTCCCCTCTGACGGTCGCCAACTGCAACGGCCCCCAGATCCAGGCGTGTCTCGCCCAGGCTCAGAAGACGGTCAACGCCGGTGGCCCCACCGGGACGTCTTCGGCCGCTCCTAGCTCGACCACTACCTCTGCTCCGGCCGCTTCTTCGTCTGCCTCAGCATGCGCCAATGGCCCCAACTGGCAGCAGTACACTGCCGGCATCGGTAACATCTACGCGCCACCCGTGTGCCAGGAGGGCAACTACTGGTACCAGTCAGGCCAGCGCTACAACAACCCCCTGCCCGCCATCATCCAGTCGTGCCAAGTGCAGAAGGACAACTGCCAGCAGGCGGCCAACCAGAGCGGCAACAAGTCGCCCCTCACCGTGTCCAACTGCAGCGGCGGTCAGCTCCCGGACTGTCTCCATCAGGCGCAGGACACGGTCAAGCAGGGTTTCAAGTAATCGCTTCATAATCGGACAAACAGTCCCACCGTAGATCCTAGACTTTGTACACCGCAGACTCACTGCACCCCACCCTAGATGTAATATACTTGTGCTACCCTGTGCTTTGCACGTAACCTTGAGGGAGGATGGTGAGGGATTGCAAGTTGTAAACCCTCGGAAGAGGGGAGTGAGACATATTGACCAAGGAACTGCGGGGGTGCGAGGACGCCCCATGCGGTCGTTGTCCTCTGCTGCTTTGCAACTGAGTGAGGTTGCAAGCCCTCGTAGGGTGAAGAACGGAGTGGCGCTGGGTGGCGTGGGCGACAAGGCAGGGAGAGTGGCTGTGGCTGCTGAATTGATACTATGTGGTGGTGGCTCTGGTCCGCCACGAGGCCCCGCATTGGTATGCTTGGCATTGGCGCGGTTCAGTCTGGCATCGGGGTATCGGAAGAACGTGCAGGTACATAGGGGCTGCATGGTCCGTTGGGGAGGGGGTAGGGGGTTGTCGGATGGTGCAAGAGGGAGGGAGGACGGGGTAGATCCACCTCCATCTCTATCCCAGTCCCTCCATCCTCATTTTGCTTGAGGCGGCGAGATACAAAACCATAGGCATAAAAGTCAACCCCTTGTCGTTTCTGCACTCCTGGCGTCCAAAATCACCTACCACTCCCAAGAGGAATGGGGCTGAGCGCTTGGCGCTTGTATGTCTCTCGGACTGCGTGCAGCCGTTGTCACTCGCATCCGACGACAACAGCGACTCGTGCAAAGTTGGGAGCGCCCCAGCTTTCGTCTGGCAGGACAACGAGCCGTAGGAGATACGTGTCGCGCCGGGCAGTGCACTGCACGTCCTGGGGCCCGAGCGCCGAGGGGCCCCGGGACCCCGGCTTCGAGGGCAACACCAGGTATGTGGTAAGGCTGACAGTGGCCACTTCGGGGATATGGCGCTGTGATCCCGCCAGTGACGCTCTCTGAGCCCTCTCACGCGCACTACACGTGTGTCACGGAACAGCACACAGCACCTCGAGCTCACTACGGTGGTGGGAGCAGGCGGCGTGGAGAAGGGCATCACAGGCATCGGTTGAGCACCGCACGGATCGTGTGTACTCTTGTGCACCGCCTGGGGCGAGTCAGAGTTGAGTGCATATGGGTCGGTCTCCAACATCACTTCACATTACTTGCGCGCTACCTATCGCTCAGTGACATTTTACTAGCCCAGCGTCAATACACCGCCGGGAGACAACCCACGACGCTGGCCCCGTCTTCGTCCCCGGCGCCCCGCCTTGCCCCACCGCAGCACAAGTCGAGCGCTTGCACGCACCGCTCACACACCCAAATGCTCTCCCGGCTCAAGCTGTACCAGCAGCTGGCCTTCAACCGCAAGGAGCTGGTGGTCGAGCCGCCGCCAGAGCACGTCGACGCGGGCGTCGCCGGCGGCCTCCCGCGCTTCATGATCTCACACAAGGACGTGCTGCGGTGCCTCAACGCGTACCACGGGCCGACGGTCGAGTTGTGAGCCAGTAGAGCTGGAGGAGACCACTGACACTAGATACCCATACCGTGTCGTTCAGCAGTACCTCTACCTCAAGGCCAAGCGTGGGCTGCTTCACACCGAGGTGGTGGCCAAGCTGGAGGCACTGGAGCGCGAGGTGGGGGTGCCAATTGGCTAGGCTGGCTGACGCTAGATACCGATCTACATCAACACGTTCGCCATGGTTCGCGAGACGCGCGGACTCGGGCCGTCAAATGTCATTGATATGGAGTGGCCGCCGGTGTACGACGTCGAGTGGCCGTCGCTCCAGGTCGTGCCGGTCGCGGAGCATGCGATCTAGTCACTATTCACAGTTGCCAGCGCCCTAAATACTATGGAAGTAGTCGCATAGCTATGCCGAGAGATGTACACGTGAGCCGGGCTACCTGTCGGCGATGAAGAAGGGCGCCACCTTTGCGTCCTTTGAATGCCGGCGCCCGGGGCCCATGGACGGGATGGGCGGGGGTGGAGCGGGCGCCACCAAGCCCTTCTCGACATGGCGGTGCCTCACGCCCTCATGCCGGGGGGCGTACCAGTCGGTGCCCGTCGCGCGAACGCACGCGCTCTCGCGCTGGCTTTCGAGGTCGGTCGTCTCCGACGCGGCCGTGACGACGGGATCGTCCCAGTCGACCCGGGGCGGCCACTCCATCTCGACGGCGTCGGAGCGGCCCAGACCACGGAGGTAGCGGACCGTCGCGAACGCGGCATAAAACTCGGGTGCCTGTCTATCAGCGTGCCCCACACCGCGCGCACCTCCTCCTCAGTGTCCTCGAGCTTGGCCTCGATCTCGAACGGCAGCTTGCCCCGCGACACCTTGTAGTCGACGTATGACCGGATCACGGACACGGTGTAGCTTCCTTCAGTGGCACACAAGGATCCGCACTCACACTGAGAGAGGTGCGCCGGTGTACGCTCGTAGGTGCCGTACCACGTCAGAAGACGTATGGGGCACCGGTACGCGGGTGGCGGGGGTGGAGGTCGAGGTTGTGGGGCTGCCCGACAGCGGTGGCGGGAAGAGTGTGCGCGTCAAGGAGGAGACCGGGCTGCAGGCCGACATGCCAAAGGATAGGAATGTGAAGGCCTTGAAAGCCGTGAGGAGTGATGCTCAAACATCCGGAGCTTGTGGATGCTCGACGGCGTCAGTGCAGAGGTGGCGTGGCGCCAGGGCGGGCCCGAGCCTCCATATCACGCAATTACTGATCCTTGTGCTCTCTCCGTCACTGATCATGCATGGGGTGGAGCAATACAATGGTAGGCTACCGAGGGCTCGGGGGATAGCGATGGCGGGTCAGGAGACACAGACGTAGGGTGGTTCACCAGCGTGAGCCCGAAGGATCCGAGTTGTGCCGCTGGAGAGGATAGGGCGGTCCCTTCTCGTTGTCGTCATATGCGGGCGGGGCGCGGTCGTCAGCGAATGGGTCGGCGCCTCTGCGTCCACTCTCTGTTGCGGACGGGCGACCAAGGCCGAGATTCTGCGCATGGCTGGTCTCTCCACCGGCTGCACGCCGGACGACCCGCGTCGCTGTACGCCTGAGCGCAGACAGTGGCTGGGCGAACGGCTCGGCGCTCCGGCTGCGCGGGTAAGCTGCGTCAGGCGCCGCGAGTCCCGCGACCGCAAGCCCATCGGCAGGGAGGCGGGCGGCTTCGCGCACCGCCGGGTGGCGTGGGTCGACATGCGGCGGGTAGTCCATGTCCAGCACGCGCGAGGGGCCGAGGTCGCGGTAGTGGCGCACAACAGCGAAGGCACGGTGGTACTTCGGGCACTGGAGTCAGCAGGCAGCGCGGGGGCCGCTCACCTGCTTCTCGAGCGCCTCGAGCTTCTCGACAATGTCCGCCGTCGAGCGGCCGCGCACGATCTTGTTGTCGACATAGCTTGCGATGACGGCCACAGGGTACCTGAGTGAGCGGAGCCAGGGGGATTTGGAAACCCACTCGCCGAAGTCGAGGCCCTTGTAGAGCCTGAGGCAGGCCACTGCGTCCTCGGCGCTGCGGGCCACGGTGGGAGCCTTGGGGCTCACTCCGATTGCGCGCGGGAGGACAAGGCCGTTGGCCTCCATTGCTTCGCGCTGGATCGAGCGGTTGTGGTTGACGGCGAGCTTGGCTGCGGCCGCTGCGGCGGCGACAGTGAGGAACATGGTTGCGGGTGGCGGTGAGTTTTCCTGGGGTGGGGAGGATACCAGGTTGCAGTTATCTACTCGTCTTCAGCTCCAGCAGTTGGCTACGCCCTCTTCTTTCTGACGTGTCACCCCTTGGGCGACTGCACCTGTCGCTCATGGCGATATGGCGCCCCCTCGTCATCGGTTATGCCAGAAAGATAAAAGGCAGTCGCCAGATAGTATTTTTCCCGGCCCACCGGAGCGTTACGACACTTGACGACGCAAGGCCGGCTCGGGGCTGCCTTTCCCAGCCACTTTCTGCTCCAAACCTGATACCCTGCTTCTGAACAGGGACGGTTTCTGTATATTATGTGTCGGTGAAAGCATGCTAAACAAACCGTCAGACATGAATTTGGGATTTGCACGCCCGTGCCAGCTACCACCATCCTCGCCCCACAGACCCCAGCACCGGTTTCACCGAAGGTGCCTTGTAATCGCACTGCCTCGCGCTGTCGGCCATCAGTGCACACTCGCCTCTCATCTCACACGCAATCTGCTGCGCCCGGTTGACTGTGTCGTCGCGAAACAGCGGTGCAGAGTGGAGGGTTGGCCTCGGCTTGGCGCGTGGGATGTGGCTGGTGGCGCGCTGCCGGCCGGTCTGTGCTTTCGGCGGTGGCTTCGCGGTTTTCTCCATGGGTCGTCGCGGAGCGTGCCAGCGCGCACACCACACTCTATTTGGTACGCAAACTCCTCTCGTGCATCCCCCGCTGGGTGCGCTCCCGACAGGATTTACAGTCGATCAGGACCTGCCCAGCGCGCAAACCCACTTCTCCCTTGCACCCTCCTCCTCTGTCTCTTATCCACACAATGACTTGAGCGGAATCCCGAGAGTGCCGGCTGTTTGGGATACACAGCGAAGCAGACCGCTTCCCTGTCACGACAAGCCGACAAGAAGCACGGCAAGACCATCGCCGCCGCCAGGCCCGCCGGTTTTAAAGCTCGCGCCGGCGCCGTCTGTGTTCCCCACCTCCCCACTTCTCCCCTCGCCTCGCCGCTCGCCTCGCCGCTCGCACTGCCCTTCCCCTTCTGCCTCTCGTTTCTTCAACATCAGCCTTACTACCTCTTTGACGCGCCCATCCTCATACAATGAGCAGCGAGGGGCGCTCGCCAATCAATGCCTGGGTTGGCATGCTGTCCAGTTCGGAGGACCGCCGTCGCTTCCATGTCGATCACTCGGACGCCGAAATGGACAAGGTGTATGGCACCATCGGACTCCCCTTGATTATGACGAGCACGAAAGACGTGCGCAAGTGCTTCAATCGATACTATGGCCCTGAGACTGCATAGTGGGTGTCTATATCTTGCTTGCCAACTCACCACACAGCTACCCTTTTCGCGTTCTTCAAGCCTTCGTCGACTACAAGGTCTGGTCGCGCAAGAGCGACCGACAGATCGAAGGCTTTACCGACCCTTTCAGCATTGAGACGGATCTCGAGATACTCGAGCAGGAGGTGCGCTTGTCCGCTGCCCGTGAGCCCAATCCCTCTGACCATTGCTCAGTTCCCGAGGTTCAGCAACGCGTTCTCGTATGTGCGGGAGCGCGATGGGTTCGGAAAGTCACGCGTCATCGACATGAAGTACCCACCCCCATACATTATCGACAGCGTCCTTAAAAAGATCCGCCCCACCACAGGCGTTGGCTCGCGCCTGTACAACCCGGCCGTCGAGGACTACAACAATCGGCACATATCACTCACCATGTCTATGGGCGACCGCTGCCCCGGCGCCTTCGACGTCAACGAGTTTGGCCTCCGCCGTCCCATGAGCCTCCATGACATGACTCATGTCGAGGAGGACGAGGTTAGAACTCGCTGGGAGGCAGCAACGCCGTCCACTGCTATGGGCCAACCTCGCCATGAGCCCGTTGTCGACACTCTCAGCCCTGCAGGCCGCTTCGCCTCTCAACCTCACTCCTCCCCCAGCAACGTCGGTGGCTTTGAGAAGCAGAGCAGCCCCGACTGGACTCTCACTCTCGACCGTCAGCTCTCACTCCGCACAGCCGAGAGCTCGGATAACTCGATCCTCGAGACGCCCACTCATGAGCCTGACCTTACTGCCGCGTACGTCTACCCCTCCAACACGGCTCTCCCCAACCTGGCTGAGGCGCCTTCCACGGGGCCCCTCACCTCCCCCTACAAGCCCAAGCCCACCAGAGCTGCGACCTCGGTTGGCCCGTCCCTCAACCTCAACCGCTACGCTCTCCTTAACAGAGCGCTCACGGAGCCAGGGGCCTCATCTAAGGTCAGTAGCCACCGCTTTCCCCGACCCTTCTCCGGTCTGATGAGCAAGATGCCTGTACGCAAGCTTGATAGTCCCTCTGTGGCCAGCGAGGGCGAGGCTGACCTTGCCCCACTCTCGCCTAGCCTGAGGCACGCCTTATCCCTCCCTCGCAACCGCGCCGGCCACATGCGCTCCATCAGCAACCCCTCTAAGCTCGCCCCTCCCGAGGGTGCGGCTGCCCCTGCAGGCCCTGTCAACGACCGTCCGTAAGGCCGAGCTGCACCAACCCAAGAAGAAAATCGATTCGCTGTGGAGTACAACAACAGTATATATGTTTGATGCCGACCACACATTCATCGAGGAGGGAGCGAGGGAGAGAGGGAGGAGCATCGCAGGAGGGAGCGCGCACATTTTAACATAAGGCCGATTGTCATAATAGTAGCAGAAGTGTATCCAATTCTGCATTTCGTTACCATTATCAGCGGGTGGCACACAACCTGCACTGACCCGGTATGACTAACGTCGGTTCCTTTGACGGAGTACAATACCCACGCGGTAGGAGTGGCGGCCAGAGGGGGGTGTTGGGTGGCTGATCTGGGTTTGATGTTGCACCATAGTCAAGATTTTCGGCCATTTTCCTTGCAATTTTCCGGAGTTTCGGGGGCGCATCCTGCGATGCCACGCGCCACGGCATGCGTGGGGTGCTTCTGACACGTTGCCCGACACACTGCAGCATGCAAAACGATGCGTGCGTCAAGCTGCTCCATCCCCCCATCCATCCTTTAAGGGATGCATGATGAGCAGAGTGTCAGTGCGGGGGGTTGCCCGATGGGCGTTGGTGCTGGCTAGTGCACCAGTGCCCGCGTCACATCATCCTGTTCTTTGCTGCCCCTGTCGCACAGACAACGCTGACGAGTTTCAACATGGATTCTCCAACAACGACAACACCTTTCTCACCATCTCTTTGATTGTACTGTGTCATTGCTCTTACCACTAACAAGGCGCTCGCCAGCAAGCACGCCGCGGTTACTTTGCTCGCACCAGCTGCCTGTGAGCTCTGTGTGTGTTGGCACTGCACTGCGCCGTGCGACCCTCACCGCCTCTGCGACCGCGTGTTCCCTCGTTCCCCCGCTTCGTCCTTCTCACCTTCCCTCCTCCTCCTCCTCTGTTACACCTCAACTTTCCACCGTCCACCAACTATGCATGTCACCCTCGACTCTCTGGCTCGTATCAACTTCCTCGAGTAACATCTCCCACTCAGCCTCAAACACGTGCACCAGCGACCAGCACCCACCACAATGTCACGACGGCACTCGGTCATGAACCTCTTCCGCACAGGGGAAGACATATCACGCTTCTATGTCGAACCGCCTCAAGACCACATGGACCCCAAGGCTCTCAAGAAGCTCCCCCGTTACATCCAAACCCGGGAGGATGTCTACAAGTGTTTTGCAGCATACTATGGCCCTCGATCAGGGAGGTACGTGCTGCGCACCGAATGGTACTGACACCCCCGAGTTACCCTGTGATCGTCGTCCTCAAATACCTAGAATACAAGGAGCACAAGGGGCGTCTAGCCGGCGACGATTTGGTTAACGGGGTGCCAACGTCGGTCAAAACGAAGCTCGAGGTTCTCGAGCACATGGTGAGTGGCAGCTCCTCAACGTTCATCGCTGAGTTCCAGTGCCCCCGCTACTCTGAGACGTTTGCGATCGTCCGCCAGGCCCGTGGTATGAACCGCTCGCGCGTCATCCATAACATGGTCTGGCCACCCAAGTGGGCCTGGGACCCAAGGAACAAGGTTGTGGTACCGGCCCTCCCTCCTCCTCCCAAAGTACCCCCACCCCAGCCCAGTTTGGCAATGAGGCAGGCTGCAGCCGCTCTGGAGAGTGTGGCCGAAGCAGAAGCCGCCCGGAAACTCAGAAGTACGATGCGCCCCACAACGTACTACGACCCAAGGGAAGTTGTCAACGGTGACGGGCGCGTCTTGACTCCGTCCGAGATCCTCAGGCTTGAGAGCGAGCGTAACACCTCACGGGCATCGCTGATTTCTGGGTCTGGATTCGCGACTGCACCAACGACGGCAGTTCCAGAGAGCAATACGCCAAGTCAATCGAGGCAGCCGTCGAGCATGACCGCGAGTACGTCAGAGAGCACGTCAAGCGGTCCAGTACTTGCGGACGCACAGGTCAGGAAGCGCGGCAGCAGGTTCTTCTCCTTCTTCGGTGGTGGGGTCGGTGGTGGGGGCAGGTCACGATCCGAGTCCAACCTCGCCTCGTTGGCTAGCGATCCCTTTGCATCAAAGGAGCCGACGCTATCTCTACCAGATGGTGGGGCGTTGGAACGCATGCGCACCCCATCCACACCGATGGCTCCGCCGACTTCAAGGCCAGGCTCACCCGCCTCGTCCTCCCTCAAGGTGCCCACCACTGCATCCCTCACGCCCGTCGACAACAAGAGGGCCAGTTGGGTTCCCACCACGTCGTCACCACTCGCAAAGAACAGATTCGCCCCCAGCATGCCTGCACCCACATTGCCCAACATGCCGGGTGTTCGGGCGCGTACAACATCGATGGTGAACACCGCTGCTACACACGGTGTCGGACCCTCGCCGACGCCCCCCACTCAGGATCAAGTTGGACATGCAACGAACATACGGAGTGTCACAGAGCCACCTCGTCTGAGCCACACTGTCTTGAACACCATCAGCACAAACCCCCAAGGAGGCGACGCCTACGCCCTCCCCCGCGAGGCACATGCAACCGAACTCGGCTTTGATACCATCCCATCCCCTCATGACCCGCCACCGGCACCCATCCCGATGACGAGGGGCGCTGCGTACGTGAGGGAGAGATTCGCTGCAGCCAATGCAGCAGCACAGGCCAGCCGGAACCCTGTTAAGCCTGGAGCATCCTCTCGTCTTGCAGCCGGGGCGGACGTGTTTGGCCCGGCAATGGCCACAGTCGCCGGCAAGCAAGGTCGTTCAAGGCAGTCGGTGACACCTCAAGCCGTCTCGTCCATGCAGCAAAGCCGTATTCGCATGTCGACGGGGCCACAGGACTTAGGTGGAACACCTTTGCCGTCGACACTATACTCTTCACGCCGAGCACCATCGGCTCGACCTGGCCACGTTGAGCACACATCGCTCTCTGGGGTGAGCGGGAAATCCGAAACCGACTGGGCCTTCCTCATGACGGATGAGTTCATGCCACAGGCCCCGACAAACGAGCCACCATCACCGAGTGAGACGGCCCGTCTGGCGTACGAGGAGTCGAGCCAGGGCCACGGCCACAGACGCAGCAACACCGCGACCGACCTCACGATCCCCCCAGTTCCGCCGCTGCCGAGTACTTTTGTCCCAGGACCACCTGCCACCGCGATGCCTGCAGTCCCGAAACTCGAGCAGAACGATTCGAACATCGCTAGGGCGACTCCGACGCCACTCAACATCCCGAGCAGCATGCCCGTAACGCCCGACTCTCCGAGCTCGCCGGGCTCGCCCCTGCAGCCAGCACACCAGCGCAAGCCGCGTCCCATCCTCCACATCGACATCCCCGTCAAGGCGACGGCTCCGCCCAGAATTCTGCCCAGTGTCCCAGTGTCCGAGGCCGTCAGCGCGGACACAGTCGTTCAAAGGCACATACCCGAGGACTACGCCGACCGCACGGCGGTCGAGCACCCAGCCGATGCTAACGCTGGGTACGCCGACGTGCTCCTGTACAGCCGCCTCACCGGCCCATGAGCAGAGCAGATGCGTAGATTGCGTCAGATTGTACATACATGCATAGAAGGCGGAAGCAGTGAGAGATATGATCTTTTCACGCATGGACAATGAGGACAATGCATCGTCGGGTGGCAACAAGGCGGTTGTTGATACTGTGCACTCGCTCACTTCTGGTCGGTCATGGATCTTGCGCGTTCAATGCCTCACCATACAGTACCAAGCAGGCGCCTGGAGCCACACCGCCGACGGCGATCCAAAGTCCGCTGCCACCGCGCAGTCTGGCGCCGCCCCTCCAGTTACCCTCACCGAAGCCGAAGACGACCATCTGGCCCAGCTTTGCGCAGTCCCTTGGGTCTCGCCGACCGACGATAGTGGTCACTAGCGACACAGTAGAGATGGCCGACCTCGCGCACGCCGGCGCAGAGAGGCCACCGTGTCCCAACCCCCAGCCACGCGCTGAGCGCAGCTCAAACGACGTGGAGCTCTTCGAGCTGAGGTGCACGAGTGTGGGCAGACCGGTGCCGTAGTTCATGTACTCGAGGTGTAGCGCGCAGTGGCCGCGCCGTGCCCGTGCTGATGATCGCTTGGGCGCTGCCGCTGGGGTCCGACCGACAACGAGCCGCCGGGCGGTGTCGTGCGCGACATGCGCGCAGCGCCGTACATTCGCACATTGTCGCCATGATCAGCGGTTTGAACGCCGACACGCAACCCCCATCCCGAGCCACGCCACACCATGCTCGACACCCACACGCGCGCACGCGCAATGACAGACCCCGACACCGGCCTCAAGGCCAAGCTCGCGGCGTTGCGGTCGCTCGACACGAGCCCGTCCCCGCGCCTGGCAAAGCTGGAGCTCGAGCTGAGGTGGGTGCGGATCAGGACCAGCCCTCTACCCGCAGCTCACACACAGCCCGACATCCCCGCTCACCCCGGCAACATGTACGCCTAAGCCCCCGACGCGTGTGGGGTTCGCGGCGCACGTCGACCCGCCGCCGCATGCCGAGGTCGCGCCCGGCGTGGATAGGAGCTCGATCCCGCGCACGGTCGCAAGCGTTGCGGACGCGGTGCGCTGTCTGCGGTGCTATGCGGGCGAAGGGTATGAGTGAGTGGTGCCGGGAGGCAGGCGATGGAGAGGAAGCAAGCTGATGCCGGCTGCAGCTATCCTGTCCGCGTGCTCACGGCTTATGGGAGGAACGCGCTCGCTACCGGCGGCTCATCGCAGGGCGTCCTCGCCGCCCTGGGGGATATTGTGGCCGAGGTGCGCTGCACGCCGGGCAGGCTGACGCGCGCCAGGTGCATGTGGCTTCGGGTGTGCTGGAACTCGTCCGCGCCAACCTCCACCTTGTGTGAGAATGCCTTCGATGTATCTTATCTATGTGCCGGAACGTGTGGCGTCGTCGCGCTGAGCTAATGCAGCACTGGCTAGCGACGTCTCCACACGATCGCCGGGCCCTGCCTCAACACACCAAGATATGAGGAGGTGAAACGCTGATGAGCTTTACGGCATTACGCTTCTTAGTTTAGGTGTCCCAGGTCGGCGGATCGGATGATGGAAGGGGAAGAGGAGGTGGAGGGAGGGAGCCACTTTGGAGAGGGGGAGAGGAGCTGCGCCGTCAAGGACGGTACCTCTGAATCGGCCCAGAGGCAAAGAGGCAAAGTGCGATACCAGATTCCACTCTTTGAGGTCGTCGCACAGGCAGCTGTGGCCTGGCAGATCCACACTCTGCTCACGCTGTGACAGCCCTTCTGACCTTCCTATCGCTCAGCACCCTCCATCGCACCCACAGCCTCGTGGCGGCCAACGCCACGGCACATAGCCCCCAGCCCGCTTCAAGCCTACCCACAAACACGCCTCCAACTCCGCTTCCTTGCGCCACTGCGCCGCGTCCGCGCCCAGCCACGGAGACGCCCGGCACCACCTCCGCTCGGCTGCCAACATGATCCAGTTCACTCCTTCCGTTCCCTCCCGACCACCCCCCACGTCTTCCGACAACGTCGTTCTACACAAGGCGGCCACCCCACCTGCCGCTCCGCCCCGTCTCCCGGTTCCCATATGAATGCAACAGCATGTTCTAGCGATTGTCTTGTCATGGCGTCCCTCACCCTGGCCCCGCAACGACCGATTGTCCGTTCGCACCGTGCTGGGCGGCACGCCTACATCTTCCTGCCTCTGATCTTGCGGAACGGCACCACGATTTTGTTCTCGTCGTTCTCGACGGGCCGGGGCTGGGCCGTCCTCCTACCAGCTGAAGGGCTGTCTGACTGTGAGCACCCCGAGGGGCTGTCTGAACGCGCCGACGGGCTATCTGAGCGGGCCGAGGCGTACGACGACCAGCCCGCGTCCTCCGAGTCGGTCTCGAACAGGCTGTCCATAGTCAAGAGGCTGAGTGCTCGTGCTCCAAGGGGCGCCGGCTCGACAAAGTATCGGACCACGTGGACCGAGCCGTCCGAGTCGGTGAAGACCTCCGTCTGGCTATTGGTCTCGATGATCCTCGGCGCAGGCCGCGGCTTTTCGTCCTCGGGCGCGGGCCACTTGCAGACGAGCACACGCGACGACCCCAGCCCCCGGCCATACCGGGCAAACGCGTAGGCCTGGGCGAACTGTGGCCTCTGAAACGTCAGTGTCGGCAACGTGGGGCACATGGTGAGTCACACCAGTCGCTCTAGCCGCTCGAGCTTGGCCTCGAGCTGCTGCTGTGTCTTGCCACGTTGCTTCTTCAGGTCGAGGTAACGGAGGACGACTTCGCCGGGGTATCTGCTGCGTCAGCGGCGCCGTGGTGGCGACGGCCACGGCCGCAACCCACACGTCGGACGGAACTCCAGGATACCGCTCCAGGCAGTAGATGACGTCTTTACGCGTCCTCATGAGCTCGGGTGGTCTTCGTCGATGTGTGATAGGCGCGGCGCTGGTGCCACTGCCTACATGGCTCCTGATATCGTACGGCGCCACTCTGAAACGTCTTTGGTTCTTAACGAGCGGCATTGTTGTGTCAACAAGGTGTCAACGAGTGTGGTAGTGCTTGATCTGGGAACGGAAAGTGCACCACGGGTTAGGGCCAGCAGGCCAGGTATATGTGCTCCCCGCTGGGGACAGGCAGTGCAACGCTCGAGCTCTGATCGCAGGCTCCTGCGTGGGAGTGGTCTTCTCGACCCGATCTGATCCCCGTCCGTCCCCAAACGCTTCACTTTCCGAGGGTAGTCGCGCGGGTGGCCGTGTCAGCGTTGTGAGGTGTTTCACAAGCAACCCAGGGGACAAGGACCAAATGCATGTACTCTGCTCGGCGTCTCATACAGGGGCAGCTCGAACCCAAGAGCGGCGAAGCGGGGGCCGGAGACATCGTACGGCGCGCAGCGCGGCCATGACGTTGGGCGCGCTCTTGTCGAGGGGGGTGAGCCCACTCATGGGTATGACGTCGGACAGTCCCAGTCGGCGCGCCTCGCGCACCATTGCGAACGCGTCGACGTATGACGGAAACTGCCGTCAGTCGGGACACGAGCACACGTTCCATACGCGGATCTCGAGTAGCTCGAGCTTGGAGACGACCTGCTCGTCCGTCTTGCCCGTGTGCAGCTTCCAGTCGATGTAGTTGATGAGCACGCGGACAGGGTAGCTGCGTGTGTGTCAACAGCCAAGTCTCACTGGTGGACGCACGAATCCAATGTTGGGCCCCGGTATGCCGCGAGACACGCCGCGACGTCATTGTGCGTCCTGACAAGCTTTGGCAGGTCCGCGGCGGGGTCGAGGCGCCCGCGCTCGCCGGGGGGATACAGGCTGAAGTAGGCCTCTGGCGGCGTCTCCAGCGCCGTGGTGGACGCCGAACGTCCGCGCGCGAGGAGCGTCGACACACGGCGGGACAGGGCCGAGGTGGATGACGGCGCCGCCGGCGAGGACGACGACGACGCCGTGCTCCGGTGTGCGCGGGCATCGGCGGAGTCTGCCACCGTCATGGGGAGGTGCGTGGGGTGGAGAGTGGAGTGGAGTGGGAGAGTGGGCGGGCAGACGTGCGCTCGGCGCGATCACCTACCGGGCGCGGGGCGTCGCGTCGCCCAAAAGTGAAACCCCCGTGGCGGACTTGGCCGGCCGGCGAGGACCAGCCAGACATTGGTGGCGACGGCCGCCACACCACCCGGCTGTGGCACGCAGCACCCCCCACGGCAGGCTGCATGCATCGGCGTAGCGCTCGCAACAGCACACACATACACACGACTGCTTCGCGGCCCAAGCCAGCCCTGGCAGGGAGCACCGCTGCGCTGCTGCCTCCGCGCGCGCGGGTGCCCGAGCGCACCCGCACCGCAAGCCGTTTGTGGCGTGTTGTCCTGCCAGCCTGCCGCACCTCGTCCTCATCAAACAACACACACTCTCGCCATCTTCGCACGCGGCGGCGCGGGGGTCAGCTGGATTGTCCCATCCCATCCCCCCGTCTCTTCGCGCTCTATAAGACGCTGCGTTGTGCGTTGTGCTCGTCCCTCGCCCTCTTCTCTTTCTTCCCACCCCTCACACCGACCGAGCACCAGCCAACTGGTGCGCTCATACCACCTCGTCCGTGCATCCATGGGATACGTGTTCAACACTGGCAACACTCCTACTCCTTCCAGTTCCGCGGCTGCGACTGCTGCCGGCTCGGTGGGGCGCGTTTCGAACGGGTCAAGCGGCGGCAGAAGACGCTGGAGCGAGCTCGACGGCGACAGCCCACCGGCCCTCGACCGCGCCGAGCGACACGCGAGGCGACTTATGCGCAGAATGCGCCATGACATGCAGGAGCGCCGTGAGAGGCCTATTCTTGCGGAGCTGGACAGGCAGGAGCGCGAGGCCGAGGACGCCGAGTTCGCCGCCCTCGTCTCTCAACAGGCCGCCGCGGCCGCCGCCCGCGCCGCTGCCGAAGCCGCCAACCGCCCCGGCATGCTCAGTGCCCTCGCCAGCCGCCTTTACTCTGTCACCAGTTTCTTCGGACGCGGTGGCGCGACGATCGCCGACAGAGCCACCCAAACCGAAGCTGTCACCGACTCACCCCTCGACACCCCCGGCCTCGATGCACACGTGGACGCAGGTCCTCTCGCGTCCGCGTCCGCGTCAAAGTCTGGCGCCCCCTCGCCTGCCGACACGCCTATGAGCGTCGAGCTCGAGCCCAGCTTTGGCGTCGCCCCCACCAACGGCCCCGACGGCACCCCTTCCAAGTCCGCCGAGACTACCAACGACGTCGGCACTCCCACCCAGGCCGACACCACCTCCCACGCCGACACCTACACCTACATTCAGTACGATTACAACGAGCAGCTTAGCAACTTTGTGAAGAGTCTCAATTCCTCGTCCCCCGCCACCTCGCCCCTCGCTAGCACCGAGACCGACGGCACCAACCCCAACAAGACCGCTGGCGGCAATGCGCTCGACGCCGGTGCCGAAGCCCCCGCCGCCGAGCACAAGTCGGCCACCAAACACCAGACTACCACCACCAACGTCGCGGCCTCCAGCAACGTCGACACAAACCTCCCCGAGAAGTCTCTCGACAGCCAAAAGGACGACGAGAGCGCTCACACCGACGACAGTGATGCCACCTCGGAGGACACCGACCCCGAGGACACAACAGCAGTACCAAGAGCAAGAACAAGAAGAAGAAGAAGAGCAAGTCCAAGCCCAAGTCCAAGTCCCAGTCCAAGTCCAAGGCCAAGGCCAAGGCCACGGCCAAGGAGCCTGCCGATGACAGCACCAACGCCACAACGCAGCTAGTCGCCATCACCGGCCTGATCGAAGGCAAGCCGGTGTGGGTCCGCACCAACGACCACGAGGTGGCAATGGCGGAGGTGTCGCCGCGCTTCCGCTCAGTCGACCGCACGCTTATCGCGCCCGAGTGGAACCTCGACAGTTCGGACGACGAGGAAGACAACGTGCCGCTGCACAAGCCGACGCGCGTGTTCCCGCCTCCGCCGACGCTGCCCGCGTCTATGCGGGACGAGCAGGGCCAGCCGCGCGCGCCGAGCCCAAGCCCTGGCCCGATACCGCGCCTGCGCTCCGTCGGCCGCCTGCGCGCCGCGTCGCGCTCGTCGATCCGCACCCCCATCGAGGACGACGACGGCGCCGCCCCGTCCACCACGCACGCCGGCGACCCAGTCAACCCCGGGACCCGCCCGGTCGTCCCCCTCGCCGCGACGCTGTTCCACGCGCAGCGCCGCGAGCGCGCCTACAGCGCCACCGAGCTGCGCCACGTCATTGACCGCGAAGTGGAGAGGGTCTTCCCGCCCGAGATGATCGAGCACGCCGCGCGCTTCCGTGCCGGCTTCATGACCGACATCGGGCTGGGCAACCCGGCCCGCTGGAGCATGGTCGGGCGCACGGGCAACGCCGACGCGCTTGACATCCCCGAGCTTAACCTTATCGAGCCGACGCCGCGCACCGAGGCGGCCAGCGGCGCGAGCTCGCCCGTGTCCGACCTCGGCGTGGGCGAGGGCGCCGTCCGCTGGCGCAACGACAACACGCCCCTCGGCGAGCTCCCCTCCGTGTTCTACGACGACGACGACGACGAGGAGGGGGTAGTCGAGCACGCCATGCTCGCACCCGGGTACCGCCGCGCGTCGGTCACGCAGGTGTGCACCCCCCAGCGCCGCTACTCCTTCCACTCGCAGGACGACGCGCACCACCCTCGCGGGCTCCGCGCCTCCACCAGCCGTGTGTACGCATCCGATCGCCTCTCGTACTCCGACATTGACGAGGACGAGGCCGTCCCGCACCCCACGGCCGCCGGCGCGCGCGTAACCTTCGCCCCCGAGGCGGAGCGCGAGCGCATGCGCACCAACCCGGCTGCGACGCTCGAGAGCTTTGACTCGGCTAACAAGAAGTGGGAGTACACGCTCAAGGGCAAGATTCGCAACGCCCTCCGCGCGCTGCGCAAGTGGGCGAAGGCAGCCGCGGGCAAGTCGGGGGCGTGGACGAAGCGCATGTGGCGTCGCGCTGTACGCAAGCTTGCGCGCCTCATGTGCTGTGTCGACGAGCTCGTCGCGGTCGAGCAGGGCCAGGCGGGTCAGGCGGGTCAGGTCGCGGAGGTCCGCGCCGGCGCCGTGTAAAGGGGAGCAGTGAACGGCGAAAGGGCGGGTCAGATCGCAGAGGGAGGTCCGCGCCAGCGCAGTGGAAAGGAGCAGTGGATGGCAAAAGGAGCGAAAGGACCCAGGTTCCGCCCCAGCCTCCTAGCCGCCGTCAAGACGAAAAGTGAAGAGGTCAAGAAGGACAGTGAAATGACTCGGGAACAAGCACGCATCAGTAAACGCACGTTAGAGCGCACATCAGCATCATCAGTATCGAAACAGGAGAACAAGGGGGCTAACTTACCTGCCAATACATCAGTCATAGCCTAGAATGCATTCCATGCCCCCTGTGCGACGGGTGGTGCAGTTCAGCCCGCGCCACCGCCGCGCGCGTGGCGCTCGCATCGTGGCGCTGAGCTCACACCGCGCGCCGCTGACACGGCTAGCCGCCTCCGGCGCTCAAATCGGCGTCCCACTTGCTCTGCGTGACGTTGGCGGAGGGAGTGGTGGTCGTGTTGGGTCGTCGTCAATGGGTCCTTCGCCTGCTGCAGCTTGCACTGCTGCTTTGTCCTTTCTTCGCTGTCTCTCGTTTCTTCTCTTCACCTCTTCGTCCGAGTCTCTCGTTTGTGGGCGTTGTCGACGCTTCTACGGCTGTCTTCAGCTTCGTGTCCCATCTTCTTCGACTCACCTCCAAAATCACGCCCACCCTCCTGCCTCCCCCCCCCCCCCCCAAACCCTCCTTCCTCCCACCCACCTCGGCTGTACACCGCCACGCCCACCTCAAACCCAGCCCCAGCACCCTCGTCTCAAAACCACGCGCTCAAGTGACCCCCACCCCACGCCCCAATGACACCAACCCGCACAGTCACGAACCACACAGTGACGATCACCCTGCCCGCGCGCCCGCGCCCGCTGTCCGACATCGAGATCCTCGACCTGCCGCGGCCGTCCAGCGACCTGGGCCACCATCTCGACGAGGCGCCCGAGG
Organism: Vanrija sp. TS_01; assembly: GCA_026725045.1. Classification (NCBI taxonomy): domain Eukaryota; kingdom Fungi; phylum Basidiomycota; class Tremellomycetes; order Trichosporonales; family Trichosporonaceae; genus Vanrija; species Vanrija sp. TS_01. Next base: position 296,857 of record JAPKIE010000001.1, on the reverse strand, counting down.
CGCCGTCGACGCCGTCCGAGGTGTCGACGAACACGAGCCTTTCTCCTCCGGACACGGGCAACCCGTTCGTGTCGACCGCGACGCTCAACCACTCGGCCAGCAGCCTCCCGAGCATCGCGATCACGCCGAGCAAGGACGACGACGGCGTCCCCGTCTCGTCGCTCCCGCGCGGGGGTGCACCGTCGGCCACGTCGAGCCTCTACGTCACCGAGCTCGAGCGCGCGACGGTCACCGCCGCGCCAGAGGGCCACCGCCGCCAGCTCCGCCCGCTTGAGAAGGTGCTCATCGGCCTCGGGGCGGTGGGGTTCGTCGCGGGCATCGTGCTCGCTGCGCTGTATGCCCGGAAGAGTCTGTAGTGGCCGGGCCGACGTCGTATGGGGTAATAGATTGTATAGAGCGTCTAGCTATGGAGTTGGTGGAGCGTTTGCTGCTTGGGGAAGGGAGGGTTCCGGCATGGGCGGTGCGCCATGCCGAAGGGGGCGATTTTGAGGGCGTTTCTAAACGACAGGAGTTTCAGGCGGCAAGTGGTTTCCGAGGCTGGTATTGGCGTGTCCGATAGGTCACTCACCGGAGACAGATCCTGGTAGGTCCCTGCAGGCAGTGGGAAGGTCCTTTGCATTCGACGAAGAGGGAGAGGGAGGCAGGTAGGTAGGTGGGTGAGGGAGGGGGAGGGAGGCACCGAGAACAGTGCCACAGTGTCCGCAACGTGCGTCCTGTCACCGCGACGACTGGCACATCCGTTGTTCTACCCCTCTGAGCACTGCATTCTTTTCCCGTTTAAAGTCGTCGCAACCGCTTCTGGGTGACTTTTGTCACTTTCCGATGTCACGCCGCCGGCGGCGACAGCCCCAGTGGCGGTGGCGGCGGCCTGTGCTGAGTGGCGCTTCAGCTGCCTGTTGTTCGCTCCTTCTTCCATGCACATCGGACAGTGTCGTCTTGCGAGGTGTGTCTGGGCAAGCATGATTGAGAATGACAATATGCACCACTCCCTCCCCCTCCCTCTGCCAGGTACATACAAGTAACTTTGCATTATGGCTTTACAGGATAAACCATCGGAGCCTTGAGTGTCGGTGTGGTTGGGTCTCTTCAAGCCCTCTCTCTACATGCACACGTTCTACCATACAATGATTATTGGTCAAGAGCCGTCTCGTGGTTTGTCTCCTCGTCGTCGCCGATCGAGGGAATGGTGAGCGTGTCGGTCCCTTCGTCGGCGCCTTTGAGGTCGAGGCGGTTGATGCGCTCGCGGAGGAGGCCGAGGAAGGACTTATCGGGGTCGGCCGGTGACGGAGAGAGGGGAGGGGGCTGCTGGTCTTCAGCTAGCCCTGGCTTAACTTGTGTGCTCCATTCGAGGCAACGGCGAGCGGTGGAGCTTGAAGTTGGGTGGCGCGAAAGCACATCTGCCGCGAGGCGGTTACGCAGGCACACGAGCCCGTCTTCTTGGTGAGGACAGTTCTCCTCAGTATGAGGGGCTTTCGACAGTTGAAGCCTAGGCTTGCGCGTGAAGACTGGGAACTGGGCGCTGACGCGGTTTGCGCCGCGTCCAGACAGGAAATGTCGGTACCGGTTGGTAGCCGTGGCTGGGCGGGGAGGAGAAGGGGCGATGCGCACTTGAGGTGGGGAGCGGTATGGCGTAGGGGGCCGAGTGATGGGCTTGGGAGGGGGAGTATGCTGAAGGATGGAGCCCGAGGGAGCGACCTTCGCATCTGGGCGAGGAGGGGGAGCCGGGGGCGGCCCGGGCTTTGTTGACACTGGCATCGATGGCACTTGAGGAGGCGGGTAGTTGTCCCACCAGGCTGACGCCTTGGGTTCTTGAGCATGAGCAGTGTCCTCGCACCAATGCCCAGCAGTCGTGTTGTCTTGTACATAGCCCCGCTCCGTGGTCACATCAAGCGGCAAATTTGGCCGGGTGGCGTGGAGTTGAGGCCGATGCGCTGGGGCCCTCGTCAAGCCAGCGTGCGGAGGCTGCAGGCCATGTAGGTGGCCGCTGATTAGGTCGGGCGTCTGGAGCATGGGGTCGTCATGGGTCTCTGGCGAGTCATACTGATGCCTGGGTATAACCTGTGGAGTCGGCGAGTTGGCTGTAACAGAGACGATGCGGCTGTTGTCGAGACGGGCCAGATACTGCTGGTCCTTGGGTGGAACGGGTGGCGGCGGCACCGGAGGCTGGGGCTCAAGGGGGCTTGGAAGCCGGCACCAAGCTGGGGCGGGGACTCCGTCGATTTGCAGCGCGTTCGCCTTTGGATAAGTGTGCCGGGTGGTGTGGTGGTCGCCTCTGCCGCCATTGATCCCTAGGTCAGCGCCGTCACCTACCCACGTGCTGTCAAAGGTCAGGATGCGGTGCGCTGACAGGCGCTGCTCGGGGATGGGGTCGTGGCCAAAGTCGCTTTCGCTGTCGATGTCGCGCGATCGGAAGATCTTGGAGCGAGAAAAGGGCAAGCCGGGTTTGACGTCCAAATGGAACTGCTGGCGATGCTCGCGCCTATCCCCCGCGTCTCCCAGCTCATCGTGCACTTCCTCGTCGCCGTCGATCAGCGGCCGCCGCGGATGATTCAGGTTGACGGCGCTAGCCGCCTTCCGCAGCTTGTTGCCTTGGATGCGCTTGTAGACTCTACGTGCCCACGTGTTTCTTATCTCTGCCGGCGGCACGGGATGGTTGGCGTCACCATCCGGCTCAATCTGTTGGCACGAAACGTTGTCGGGACGCGGCGTGACAGGGGGCCCGGGACGGCTGTGGTCGATAGCGCCATTACCGAACACGTCCATGACGCCTGTTTTCATGAACGCCTGGGTTTTGATTGCCACCCAGTCGCTTTCGAGTGAGCCAACAGATGGCCGGGGAAGCAACGACGGGGCGCCGCAGGCGGTGCTCGGTGGCGGCGGGAAGAAGTGGTAGTCGTGGTGGGGGTCGTAAGAGGAGAAGGGTGGGTAGGGTGAGCGCGCGCGGCCACGCCGAGGGGCTGCAGAGATGTCCTTGTCTTGGCTGCTGAAGAGTAAGAGACAGTGATGGGGACCACCAGTCGTGGGTGGGGGGAAGGAAGACAAGTGACGCGGTGCGAAGACGTACCCATGACGGATTGAGTCGAACGGCTTGACCACAAGTAACGACAGGCGCTTGGGAGTGCGAGTTGTGGATGACTGGGCCATGTTGTGCGGTGGCAAGCGTGGTCAATGTGGGTGGACGAGGGTGGGCCCGGGGAGGCACGATCGACGACGAGATGTGTGGTGGCGAGGGCGGCGGCCACAATGGCCGCCACTGGGGGGAGTGCTGTTGTGTGCCGTCGATGGATGTGAGGTGAGGAGGTTAAAGGAGTGACAAGAGGAAACGGCAAAGGGCAGAGAGAGGGCGACAGGATGGCCAGAGCAGAGCAGAGCAGAGGTGGTGCAGAGTGCACTGCGCGACATGGCCAAATGACTTGCAGAGGGTCCAGGTCGGTGGGCATCATCGACGCGATTCCGCCGGAAACAAAAGTCAGTCGCGTCGGTGACCTCGTCGTTCGTCGAGTGAATCAACAAATGAACATGCAACAAAACTTGACGGGACCATGCTATTAAAGTGTCCACGAGACTATGCGGAGTGTGAGGTGAGGAGCGAATGCCAATCTATACGAGGCCCTTGACGGCGAAGAGGGTCATCTCGCCCGAGTCGGCGTTGAGCGCGCCGATCTTGACGTACTTGCCGAGGAGGGCCGAGTTTCTCTTGAGGAGCTTGTGGAGGTCGTACGCGACGCCTGTCGCACGCTGGATCGATGCTGGGGTCAGATGTGGACGCCTTCCTGACTCACCAGAGTTTGTAACATAGACCACGGATAACGTGGCTACGCCGGCGCGGGTGTACTGCGCAATGAGGGAGCGCAGCGAATCGTGGATCCTGTTCCACGACGGCGCGTCGCCGCGGGGCGTAAACTCGAGGGCAGAGGTCACGCCCCCGTCGTCGCGGAGGTCAAAGCGCCATTTGGGCGAGTGCGCAAAGTGGATGTTTACGCCGACGCCCGTGGCCCCGGACACAAGGTAGGCCTCGAGCGCGATACGCGTCTTGACGCGCCACCAGCTGGGCGCCATGGCGGCCGAGTCGTCGACGATAAACACAACGCGCGCAGGAGGTGGTGGTGTCACAGGCCGCGAGCCGAACGCGTAGTCGACATCGAGGTCGATCGGGGGCGGCGTATCTGGCGGTGGAGGCGCGCGGCGCGACAGGCTCGAGTACACGGCGAGGGTGCGTCTGGCTGGCAGGGACTGGCGCTTGCGGCTGACGAGGGTAGTCGCTTCTGGTGCGTCGTGCGCAAAGCTCAGCCTGATGTCCTTCGACTGCGACCACGGCGGGTTGGCCTGCGGGGGGACGGGGAAGGCGCGAGTCTCGGCTGGCGGCTGGGGCGAGGGCGTCGGCTCGCCGCTCATACGCTTGCACGACATGGAGCGCGACATGCGCGACACCGAGTCGCATACTACCGACTGGGGCCGTGGCGGGCGCGGCGGCGGCTCGAGGTCCGGCCGCACGTAGCCCGGCGGGGCGGTGAGCCAGCTGTGCCGGTGTGAGTGGCGGCGGGTGCGGACGCTGGGCGGGATGACGGGCGCGATGCTGCGGGTCAGCTGTGCGTGGGCCGCTCAGCTCACTTGGGCAAGGGGTACTCGTCTGGGCGGGAGAGGCAGGGCAGGACAGCCTTGGCATCGCTTATCGGCGGAGGACGAATGACCTCGCAGACGTTGATCGCCATGGCGCCTGGCCGGGCGGCAACGAGAGGTCGAGGGGTCAGCGGCGGTGGAGGGGTGTCGGTGTCGAGATGAAGGACAGGTGCTAGGTGTCAGGTTTGTGCTGCTGCTGCGGGTAGGAGAGCGAGTGACAATGGGAAACAGGTAGCTACAGTGTGAATGTGCAACGAGTGTGGGTGCCGGCGAGTGATGAGATGAGTAGGCACAAGAGAGCCACTGAGGTGGGTGGGTGTGGGGGGAGGACTGTCGAGGGAGGGAGAGAGTGATGACAATGAGGCAAGAGGCAACGTCGAGAGTGGAAGGAGGGCGAGGAGCGAGCGCGAGGGCAAGTGGGCGGCGGTGATTGTCGCTTCGTCGCTGGCGCAAAGATCTTCGTTGTCGCCGCTGTCGCCGCTGTCGTCGTTGTCGCCGTCGAGGCTCAAGAGTGATGGGGCGAGTGACACCACCGCCCGATGGCCGACGAGAGCATGCCACTCGCGCCGCGACAGGCAATGGTGGTGCTCGCTACGGCGTAGAGAAGCAGCGAATGCTCAAAGTGGAGTGAGCCGTCGTCGCTGTCAGTCGGTGCATGCATGCTGCATGCTCCCTCCTCGGCGGTGCGCGGAACAGAAAAGTGCGTCGACACGCCCTAATAGGAAGTATCGCAGCTGATTACTACTTTGATACGGCGGCCGAGGCACCACAGTCGCGCCAGCGGCCCTGCAAGCACTGCACACTACCACCACCAGTAGTTGCCCGGAGTGGATAACGAGCTCTTGCAAAGGGCCAACCAGCGAGCGGCCATGCAGCAGCCAGCTGCTGTATGCATGCCCGCGCACCCGCAGTCGACTGCTCCATTAGGAAGACGGATTGCGTATCGCTCCAAGGTTAGTAAGACTGCTGCCCAACGGCTACCCCAAATCTCAGCAGCCGCGCACCTACAGTACCTGCACATGCACCTGCACCAGTGCTGGTCCCTCCCTCTCTTGAGTGCACTGGCGCCTGCTCGTTCGGCTGCATGTGGCGTGCTGGCGTCTGTGGCGATGGCACGATGGCCGCTGCGAGCTCGGTGAGTGCATGCGCCGCGGCGTCGTTGACAACAGGTATGCATGCTGCGTGGCGGGTGTGCTCGCCAGCAGCGACGGACACAGCGGCGACAAGTGACAGGACAGTGACAAGACAAGACATGACCGCGGCGAGCGCTGGTCCTATGGTACACGCTGGGCTCCTCATCACCCCGCTCACTACTACTCCAAGTAACGCTCCAGGCTGGCCATGTTGCTGACCAGGCTGTTCGTGTGGCTGCGCTGCAGACGGCGGAGGAGGGTGACGCTCCGCTCGGCGGTGTAGCCTGGCGTGAGCTCTCTTGCACGTACACACCACTTACACCACTCGCCGACATACAGCAGGAGCTTGAGCACGCGCATGCCGTCGGCGCCGACCTGGCTCCAGCTGGGGCCGTACGAGCTGACCATCTTGACGATCCGGCGGCGCAGGATGTCGGGGGTGACCGCCGGCCCGGCGGGCTGCACGGGGTCGAACAGCGCCTCGGCGTCCGCGGCGCGCGTGAGGCCGCGCGCGCAGGCCGCCGAGTTGATGAAGAACACGTCGAGCCCGAGGTGCCAGCAGCCCTCGGCGGCGGACACGGCGTCCGCCACCTCGGAGCGCAGGCGCGGCCAGTACGGTGCCATGGCCGCGCCGTCGTTGATCAGGAGGACCACCTGGCGCTTGGTCGGGTGGTACGTGTGGTGGGCGGCCAGCGTGGCTTCCGCGCCACGCGCGCGGGTGCGCGGCGTGTGCTGGATCGTGTGCGAGCGGCGCAATGTCGGCGTACGAGGGGTGGTGGCGACCGGCGGAAGGGGCCCGGTGGGCGCGGGGAACGGTGACGCGCAGACAGTGTGAGGCTTGACGGGGGTGAAGAGGGTCTCGACGGCGTCGGTGACCTTTCCGTCGTGCGGCTGGTCGCCACCGTATCTCCTCCCCTCGGTGTGGCCGAGGGCGCTCGCCGCACGGCGGTGTCCAGGGGTCCGGTGCGCGCCGCCCTCGAGCGCGCGTGGCGTGGCTTCACTAAGCATGATGCCCTCCCGGCGCTCCTTTTCGACAGGTGCAGCGGCGTTAGGGGCAAGGAAGGGAAACGGGGTGTACGGCGGGATGGAGGACACGGACGCGTACGACGGCGGGCGGATGACCCCCGGGCGCGTGGGCGGCGCGAGCTCTGTCGCGCGCTGCGTGCCAGGCGGGTTGGACGCCGAGCTGGGGGGTGAGCGGGCTCTGGGGGTGGGGGCATACCGTGATCGTGCGCGCCCGGGCAGGTTGGCCAGGAGCTGGAGCACGGAGCGGCGGGGGCGGAGGGCTGGGGCGGCGTCGGCGGCGGGGGGCATGGTGTGGTGCCGCAGTGGCGAGGTCGCGATAGAGGTGGGAGTGGTGGGGACGGGACGGGACGGCGGCAGTGGGCTGTTATGTGCCGCCGCGCTGCGCCGGTGATGGAAGGCGAGGAGAGGAGAGAGGCAGAAGGCGTGGCTGGCTGGGCTGACTGGCCGTGCCGACCGAGTGGCCAAAGTCAATTCACCAGACCCAGCAACCGCCGAAATCAGTCGCGTCGCGTCGCGCACGCCGTCGTCCCGTCGCCGCCAGCCATCCCATCACCGCATATTCTACAACACTGGCGCGTCGGCCAGGCACCACGACGTTATCTACAGCGCGACTAACTCTAACTGCTTGCCTTCTCCTCACAACTGCGCGGCGCGCAGCGACATGTTGCCGCTCGAGATGTCGAGCGTGCCGATTTCCAGCAGGTCGACGGGGATGGGGCCGAGCAGGGCCGACGCGACGGAGAGCGCGAGCGAGTCGGCCAGGTTCTCGAGGCATGCGTCGACTGTCTCTGCGGATTCTGGGGGTGTCAGCTGCTGCCTCGCGCCCCCCCACCCCACCCCACCCCACTCACCACTGTTGGTCGCGTACACTACAGCGAGGCGCATCGTGCCCTGTATCGCGTTGCGCTCAAGCTGCACCAACACCTCGCGCAGGATCTCGCGCACGCGCGCGCGGATGCGCACGTTCTTCGGCACGGGCCCGCGCGGCTCGAGGCCCGCAAACAGCTCTTCCACCTCGTCGCTTGCTTTCAGGTTCTTGCCCACGCGCTTCGAGTTCATAAAGTACACGTCGATCCCGAGGCCCCACTCGCGCTCGGCGACCTTGCCTGCGCGCGCAATCTCGTCGCGTGTGCCCCCCCACTCGCGGGCGAGCGGGCGCGAGTCGTCGACGAGCACGATGACCTTTGAGCGGACGGCGCGGTGCCCCTCGGACGAGGACGAGATGAGGCTTTCGGCCGTGGACCAGAGGCTGCGCGGCGGCAGGCGGCCGGCGAGGGAGTCTGCGTCCGAGTCGTGTTCGTCGTTCTCGCTGTCGGCGTCGAGGGTGTGCATGACTGCGTCGAGCGAGGGGAGCGGCTCGGCGCCGCCGTCACACTCCACCGAGCGCATCGTCCACGAGCGGTCGAGCGAGGTTTTCGGCTGCGCCTCGGCCTCCGGCTCGACGATGAGCGGGACCGCGGGGGACGCTGGCGCGGTCTGGATGACAGTATGCGTCGATTGGGCCGTGTGCGCCGTGTGCGCGGTATGCGCGCTCTCCTCCGTCTTGGCGGCCTCAATGGGCTCCGGCTCGTCAGTGTACCCGCCGCCGCCCTCGACCATGTCGTATGCCGTCCCGGGGCGCGAGTCGTCGCTCACCCCGCCCGACGACGATGACCCGCTGCCCACCTGGGGGCCGGGGTACGCGTAGCTGTAGCTCAGCTGGCTCGCCCGGCGGGCGTTGTACGCGCGCGCGTCTTCGGCAGAGTAGTGCGGCGGCAGGTCGCCCAGCACGCGCGCGGCGTCGTGCAGCGCCGGCGGCCACTCGGTGTCGACGACGCGCGACGGGCCGAGGCGGTACAGCTGCCGCACGGCAGCGAAGCTGCGCGCGAAGCTCGGCACCTGTACGTACGTCAGCGCGTGCCCCACCGCCTTCACTTGCCTTCTTCTCCAAGGCCTCGAGCTTGAGGATGATCCCGGCGCGCGACTTGCCGCGCTTGAACTTGTTCTCGACGTACGCGACAATCACCGCGATGGGGAATCTGGAGCCTCGGGTCAGCGTAGTCCACGCCCATCTCACGCCGACGTACTGGCCATACCCCGCCCCGCGGTACAGCGAGAGGCACATGAGCACCTCGCCCGCAGTCTTGGGCACTGGCAAGGTCGCGCCAGCAGAGCCAGGAAGCGACAGCGGCAGGCTGCTGCTGGACAGCATGCCAACGCCGAGGCCGAGCTCGGCGCTGCTCGCGCTCGCGACGCTCACGCTCCCCGCGTGCTCGTGCACGCTGGCGTGCATGCTCACGCGGGACAGCGGGCGCGGCGGCAGCGGCGAGGAGGCGCGCGCGCCCGCTGACGGGCGGATGGTCGCGAAGGTTGTCGTCACGGAGGTTATGCCCATGTGTGAGGGTGGGGAGTTGTGGTGTGTGCTGTCAATGTAGGCGTCGTCTTTGTCGTCTTTATCGCTGCCGCTGTCGCTGTCGCCGTCGTCGCTGCCGCTGCCGTCGTCACCACCGCCGCCGCCGTAATGAGATGAGTACAAGAGCAAGAGGACGGACCAAGCCACCGCTCGGATCGTCGCGGCTAGTGTTGGCGCTGCCGGCCGTCGTCCTGTCGTCGTCGTCGTCGTCGGCCCACCCGTCGGCAAACACGCAATGTGTATGCTTCTAACATCTCGTCTTCTCTTCTTCGCTCGTCGCACCGCGCGGGGGGGGGGGGGGGGGGGGGGGGGGGGGGGGGGGGGGGGGGGGGGGGGGGGGGGGCGGGGGGGGGGGGGC